>CM056604.1:18172119-18224619 GCA_029721355.1 Tegillarca granosa
TATCCTATAACGTCATGTCTGTTAGCAAACTTATATTGTCTATTATTCTGCATTGAACACCTTTATTTCCTCTGATACGTTTGCCCCGCTGGCTGTATAAAATTTTTACATATTTTTGTCATGTTAACTTTCCGTTATGTGATCATCATGATTATTTGTTAGTTAATATTTGCCATATGCCATTCTTCTGCCTGTAAGGTATGATTTTTATTCGGCTGTTCTTTTTCGTCAACTTCCATATAAGGAAAACTCAGTCCCTATTCAAAAAAAAAAAAAAAAAAAAAAAAAAAAAAAAATTATATATATATATATATAAAATTATTTGGGAAAAACTTTAATTTTACGTTAGTTTATTTTATTTTGTTGTTCGTTTTGGCTCAAAAATATGTAAATTTATTTATTTATTTATTTATTTATTTATTTATTTATTATTTATTTATTTATTTATTTATTTATTATTTATTCATTTTTCCTGTTTCTTTTCATTGTTACTTTGACTATTGTCAAATGTAGGTTTTGCAAATACATGTATTTCTTTCTTAACTCAAATACTACTCTACCCTACTGTCACGGGCCGATTTTGAAATTCTATTAAGATAATGCATTCAAAATCAGCACATGACACTACTATGATAATTCAAACTCTTAGAGGAGACATTTCCTGATTTATTCAACAATCAATGCAAGTATAAAGGCTGCATTAAATATAAGTGCAAGAATCTGCCCATACTTAAATATATTATCATACTTTTCACATCTCTCTCTCTCTCTCTCTCTCTCTCTCTCTCTCTCTCTCTCTCTCTCTCTCTCTCTCTTTTTGACTCAGACAAAACAAATAACAAATTACAAAATGGATGACAAGACTGCAGATTTAATAATTAACAAACAAACAAAATAATGACGAAATTCGAGGAATATATAGTATGAAATTATACGCAAAACAGATAAATACAACAGCTCGTAACCCTTATAAAAAAACAAACCAGTTTCCAGGGAAACCAGACAAACAGTAAACCACCGGAATTAAGGTATTTCATCCCATGATACACTTAGTTAATCAAACCAAACGGAATTATTTACAAAGTTTTTTTTTTCTTGTTGAAGACCAAGCCGGTCCTTATAACAAAATGACATATAAAATTACTTACTATTAGTTACTTCCCTTGGAGAAGAGAAAGGAGGTTAGATGTCGCTAATTTCAGATATTTGTATTAGTGGTGATTACCTTTGCTCTTTCCCTTCAAGGATAACATTATAAGACTTCATAAAATAAATAAATAACTTAAGTATCTGATACTAAAAATGCTTTATAGTTGCATGTGAAGTCTTTAACACAAGTCACAAAAAGTCAAAAGGTACACATGTAATTATTAAAAAAAAAAAAAAAAAACAGAAAAAGAGAGAGAGAGCGAGAAAACACTAAAAAAAATGTTTTAAAGCTTATGCCCAGGGCGATATTTACATTGTCTGTTTCACGCATTAGTTCTTAAGGTGTAAACAACGTCATTTCGTGCGTTCTTGCATTATTCTAAAGATAAAATCTACCCCGTAAGGGTTTTCTTTAAAAACAATCATTCGAATAGAATTCTAATCGAAAGGGTTTGAAGTAATTGCAGTAAGTATAAGGTGTAGTCTAAGTTTGGACTTCGCATACATTTGGGGAATTCTCGAAACCTACTTCAGTTATGATACAAATTTGGTATGTCGGCTTGTAACATAGTTTATTACAACTGAAATACTACTACTACGACTACTGCTACTACTACTACTACTACTACTAATAATAATAATAATATAACACTTATATATCATATCAAGGCGGTTAATTCGGGATGGTAGAAGAAACTGAAGGCCGACCAACATTTTGACATGCGAAATGACGAATTACATTTGGAGATGCTCGAGATACGAATTTGGTTTGTCAATTCGTCACATAGCGTTTATTGCGCTATAATAATAATAATAATAATAATAATAATAATTATTATTATTATTATTATCATCATCATCATCATTATATCATTATTATTATTATTATTTCATCATCATTATATTATTATTATTATTATTATTATTATTATTATTATCATTATTATTACACCCATATCAAGACGGTTAGTTCGGATGGTAGAGGAAACCGAAGGCCCAGTGTTAACAACCGACATTTCGACAAGTGAAATGACAAACGATATCACATGAGTACGATGTGAAAACCTAAGCGGCGAAAAAGCCATCAGTTTAGATCGAAAATCCATATAACTTATTTTAAAGATTAAAATTCATTTTGTTGAAAAGGAGGACGGCGGGCGAGTGATTAAGGTGCTAGTGTTCAATCCCAAGGCGTTGTGGATTCGACCCCCTTTTTCCAGTACTGAAAAAAGGTTTTCTTTCTCGTAGACCCTTAATGGTTGGTAAGCCCCAGTAAAACTGACTTAGTGTTGCGGTGTTCCTGCGACACTGTAAGTGAGTGAACCAACACTCTGAAAGTCACACATAAGTGCGCACTGGTACAGTGCATATCAGAAACACTTGCACATTCACGCATAAACATAAACATGGTTAGGGTTGTCATGTGCTGATTTTGAATGCATTATTTTAATAGAAATTCAAAATCAGCACTGACAGGGTTAATCTTTGCGTTTAAATGGAAAAAAATTCTCGTCAAAAAAAAGCCGAAAATTTCTGATGTGACGGTAAACATCTTAAATCAACCAACCAAGTGTTTGCTGAAAATAATAATATTACACCAAGCTTGAACTTGGACTAGACTCTCAAAGAGACCCAGGAAGACATAACAGATGGAAAGAAGAAAATCATGTTTTTCTATGCAATAAACAGATTAGGAATTCAGCAAGAGGCCCAACTGCTCAACTGCCAAAAAAAAAAAAAAAAAAAAAAAAAAAAAAAAAAAAAAAAAAAAAAAAAAAAAAAAACCTTGCCCACCTATGGACCTTCCACATCAAATTTGGTTTCATTTGGTTTCATTTGCCAATAACAAGGTAATGAAATAAGTTATGGGAAACCCGTTAAATATATTATATGGCCAGAGTTCTACATTTCGTATACAAATTTGAACCAAATTGATCAACAAATAGTTATGTTATGGCCATTTTCCTGCTTTTCTATTTATAGTAACAGCGGCAATCTGTGATTTAGGATCGGGCTGAAAACTGGCTATAGCCAGTTGAGCTTGAAAAAATAGATACAAAACTGAAGTATTCCGAAAAAGAAAATAACTACTTTTAAAATAAGTGATTGGTTATGTAATGTTTGAGAATAAAATAACTATCAAGTACCTAAAAGACTACGAGTGGTCTAAAGCGTGTGTTTACGGATAACAGTCTCTTTACACCTAGGTTCGAATCCCTTTTGGGGCAGATTTTAGTGTGAAAGAGTTTTTTATTTCGCTTAGCCAAGGTCGATGGTTTTCTCCGGGCACTCCGGTGTCCCCACCTTTCTGACCTCCTGAATATCAAAAAAAATCTGACAGGGCGTAAAACACCATTTATTTAACCCCATTCAATACAAAAATTGACCACAAGGGGCTACGTAAAGCGTAGCTGATAATACGAGTAGAGAGAGGTAAAATAATGGTGTTTAACGCCCTAGTAAAAATTATTTCACATATATCGAAGTGGTTCTGGAATGCTGGAGAAAACCGGAATACCCCCACACACAAAAAAGACCTTCGGCACGTGGACTGACAAAATGACAAACTTTTTCACACTAGGATCTGCCAGAAGGTTTACGAAATAAGACAGCGAGGGTCACTGTGATCTATAAGTGCTCAATTATAATTCGGCCACTAAGGCACCGCTAGAAATTAGCGTGCTTTTTTTAACAAAATAGAAATCATGAAAATTACACAATGATCTAACATTCTACCTGATTAAATAAGTTTTGAGATTTTATGACACACCTGTAGATTTTATAACCGGAATATCGTTTTTTTTTTTAATAGTGATGTTGTACTTGTTATTGTTGTATTGCCGAGATATTTTCACGCAATATATTTGTAGCTATTTATAATTCCCCGACTTAATTAATGCTGTTTACTCACTTTCGTGACAGAACATAAAAATTTACAATTTTTTGTGTCCGACTAACACATTAGGCCTAGATTTTATTTTGTAGTAACTAAAAAATACGTTGTAAGTAGGTCAAACTCATTTGTCAAAGTGAAACTAGATAAAAAGTAAATAAATAATCCGCACATTTATTTCTTACCTGTGTTACTGCGTTTTACCTATGTAACAGGTGAATGTGATGTTAGTTACACAACTGTTAAATTGCAAAGCTAAAATGAATTGTTTTGCAAATTCATTATTCCAATTCTTTACTTTCCAAAACATCAAGGGCAGCAATTATCAAACATTTTTATACATGCGGGTTTAATGGGAAACATTTGTCGTTTTATATAGTGGGTTATGTCCCCCTGAATACAGGTGGCGTACGAATCGATCCGGTCCTAGCTTGTTGCGTCCGCCATATTGACGTACGTAACGTAGGCTGTATTATAATATTGAATGTGATGATGGCTAGCAACTTCAGTGATTATGGATCGTGGGATCTTTCTGCACTGAAAGAAGAACTTAAAAAGCGCGGTGCGAGAGTTTCAGGTCGGAAAGCGGAGTTAATAGAGAGGTACATATTCGCGAATAGTTTCCTCATTCAAAAAAGTCTGAAAGGGCTTGGTCTCAATAACAAATAGATCTACATACATGTATTTTTCCAAGATTCAAATCATTCGATACGATGGCACTGACGCTATAAGCGAATTTGTGGTAATCATTTAATTAAACGATAGGCTGTGTTAACAGTCGTTTGTCATTTATGTTACAAAATGCCGACATTTCCCGACTTTGCAGGCATCTTTCTACTTTCATTTTACACTACAGTAACTGTCTATATAATCATTTACATATCATAATATTTTGGTGATTTTTTATCATTAAATAAGAGTAGTAGGTTTTTGTGTAGTTTATTGTTACAACAGTGGTGTTTATGCCCAAGAGGCAAGACAAAGTCCAGATTCTTGGATGGTGTAGGAAATCTAGAGTGCCCAAAGAGAATCACTGACCTACCAGCAAACAGACAAACTTTACTTGTGACTATGTCTAACAGATTTTAACATGCTGTAAAAAGCATTTGTTGTAAATGCATATAACATATTAATCAGAAATATTCATGTTTGGCAAATCTGGGTTCAATACCAGGCCACAAAATACTTAAGTTGTAAAATATTTGAAGTTTCTGCTGCTAGCCTTGGCTTTAATGGGTGAAAATAAAGATTGGCTTACCTAGTGTAAGACTAAAGGGGGGAAATTAATACAACCTTTAGTTTCAGTTGCTCAGCTTGGCACTGTCGCTGAGCATCAATGCCTAATTATGAGTTAAGGACACAACCTGCTTGCCTACTGCCTGGTTAAATTTGCAAGGCAACCAACAGAACTGATTTCAATAATTTGGTTAAATATCTAACAACTGTTTGAAAATTAACAACCCCACCACTCCTTCATGGCAGAAAATATGAGTCTGTTGCCTTGTATCAGTACTCCAGTAAGACTGAAGTTGTGACAGAATCATGTGGCATTCATGTAAGCAAAACACACCCATATATTGCAG
Organism: Tegillarca granosa; assembly: GCA_029721355.1. Taxonomy (NCBI): domain Eukaryota; kingdom Metazoa; phylum Mollusca; class Bivalvia; order Arcoida; family Arcidae; genus Tegillarca; species Tegillarca granosa. The sequence continues at coordinate 18,177,745 of CM056604.1, forward strand.
CTTCACTTGATGCTTTAGTTGCTAATTCTGACAACTTTGTGGAAGTAAAATGCCCATATAGTGCTAAAGACAGCATGATTTCAGAAAGTACTGTTCCTTTCTTAAAAAACAAAGATGGTGATCTACAGCTCAGTACTACACATGATTACTACTATCAGATACAAGGTCAACTTTTCTGTACAAATAGAACCGAATGTAATTTAGTTGTTTATACATTCAATGATATGAGAATGGTAAATATTAAAAGAAATGAATCTTTCATTAATGAAATGGTATCAAAACTCAGAGTTTTATGAAAAATATTTTTAAAATGCTGTACTATAGAAATTTTTTTATAAGAAATATGAAAAATATTCATTTTGAAGTAATGGTAAATTATTAAGTTGTTACATTTTTAATGGTATGCTTGTATTGAGGATTAAGACATAATGTCTTTAAAAATAAAAATAGAAAAAAATCATTCTTTAAAAGCTACTTGTCTAAGGAAGTTTTAAAATAACATTTCAATATTACATAAATTCTAGAAAGAATTTAAGATTTGTTAAGAGAATAAAATTTTCTTAAAAGTTCATATTTAAATACATTTTTTTAACTTCTAAAGAGAATTCTATGAAAAATGTAAACACACATTCTTGTATTGTGAAAAAGTATACCGGTAGACTTTTGGTTCAACAGTAATGGCTAAATAACATGCATACAAAATAAACTTTTTCTGACAAATTCAAGAGTCTTTTTTAAATTAAATGTGAAGTACATTTACACTTTAACAATTTGTGTATTGTAAATAAAATGTCATTTAAATAATAGTAGGTGTCATTTTTTTGTTATTTGTGTTTGTGGCTCAGTGTATTCAGCATTAGCCTTGTAGTCCACTCTCACCACTGTGGGTTCATACCTTATATGGGCTCATATGTTAGAAAGTGGTTTCACCTGCCATTGGCCTTTATTGGTTGGCTCAGTGTCAGTATAATGTGACCAGGTGGTATAAAGTATGTATCTGCCAAACTGTGTATCAGTGTACAAGCAATATAAAGATAACATCAGTCTGCACTTGTCAAGTAAAAGACACTTCAATCATGCACCATGCATGTCATGACATGATTGTAGAATAGTTAAAGCAATGTTAAACAATAAATAAATCATCATCATCATAAAGAAGATTAAACATCATCATCATCATCAAGATTTCGACATCTTTACCAGCATGGGATAACAAAAAGATGCAAATGAGGGGCCATATTTAAAGAATAATATCATCAGACTGAATATAATTTTGTCAAACATTAAAGAAAATAATTATATTAAAAATAAGAATAATAAACTTTAAAACAAAGCAAATGCAATCGATTCTTATTATTACATTGACTTCATATGTGAAACAGAAGTCATATATAAAACTAAGATTTTTATTATGGTTTCTGTATAGATCCTGAATTGGAGGTTGTTTTGACCCAACTCGCCAAGGATTATTTTTTATGTTGTTTGGGCAAAATACAAGGAAAGGAACGAGCTGCTAAGAGAGGGTGGTGCTTGCCAAAGGGTTACATGTAGGTCAACATTACCACAGGGGCTTGGTGTCTGAAATCCATTTTTAACAAACTTCAAAAAAATTTCGAAATATATAACATTAAAAAACACAAGGGACGAAAGTCGCCATTTTTAAAGTTTACCCCTCGCTTGAAAAAAATCATGAAAAATCAGCCGATCCATGCTTTCACAGAAAGTTCATTTAATCATTTAATCATTTTTAAAAGCCTGTTCATTACCACATTATAAAATCTTAGAATGGGAGAACCTTGACAAGGGACGCAACTCGCGAACGTAGAGGTGCTCTCGGTGATTTTGTATTGCTGCAATTGTAATTCCAAGTGGGATTTACAAAGACAACAAGAAGAACGTTGCATTTCTCTGGAAATCGTCCGATTTTGAGTTTGGTGGAAAAATTCAGATAGTTATTGATTGTTTTGAAGAAAACAGCGATATGAATGAAAGGAACAGGCTTTTAACAGTTGAAATAAATGAAATTTATTTGAAAGCATGGATCGGTTGATTTTTCACGATTTTTTTTCCAAGCGAGGGGTAGACTTTCAAAATGGCGACTTTCGTCCCTTGTGTTTTTTAATGTTATATATTTCGGAATTTTTTGAAGTTTGTTAAAAATGGATTTCAGGCAAAGTTATCGATATGTATGAACTAGTACCAACCTCGCATGTAATAAAAACACAAATAAATAATCTTTAAAACAAAATTACAAAAATCCTGACACCAAGCCCCTGTGAACATTACTTGAATCCGAAAATCTGACGTTTTATGACAACTGGATTTCTCGAAAATCCGAGTCATCTCGGCCTAGCTCTTGGCGATAGTATAATAGAGTATAAGTCATTTGGAATGAGAATTGTTCACATCTGATGAAAATAGCAATGTAAATATATTATGAAGTTTGATGTACCAAAGACGGTTTCTCCGACATAATCGGAGGGCAAAAAATGTTCCCTGCAAACAACGCTAGTCTCCCACAATTTATATTTTTGTTCTGAAGAGTTCCTGCGAATAGAAAATATCCGCTTTTTCCTTAGTTTATATCTTTGGGAAAATAATGCCCCCCTTTATTCGAACATCCAGTTACGCAATAACATGTATATGGCATTTTGATAGGAAAATCTCCTCAGTTACAGTATAAACAATGGCTACGGATGGACCGGATCGATAGCAGCGCCACCAATTTTAACGTAACGAACCATAACTCACAAATGTAGGCCATTTCTAGTCATGCCTTCTCAGAAGACGGCAAAAATGTTGTTCGGTTTACAGTGTCCACCAAGTCTTGCATGGTTTATCAACCCCGGCTCCTTGAGCTGATTGTGTTCAAAATTCTCTGTTGCCAATTAAACTCCCTAAAGCTATTGACTTTCACGACGATCAGATAGCCTGATTGGCTAACATCAGTATTGATGTCACTAGCAACAACAAAGAAGCACTGTTGTTTTAAGACTAAAAAATATGAAATAGAAACATTAATTTCCTTAACTATATATAGAATTCTAAAAGCTGAACTACCAAATATAGCAAACTGCACAAAAAACTAGAAAACCTGAATGTCGCCAAATATATTTTACTGACAGTTTGCATAAATTTAAAGATTTTTGATATACAAGCAAGGTAACGATACAAAGAAAAACACTGAATGGAAATTCAAATTTAAAATCAGTCGTGTGAACGGATCCGAGCACATAATTCCAGCTGAAAAACTCTTTTAAAAATATGTATTTTTGAGTAGTCTCACGTGCAGTTTTAAAAGGGAAACGTGACGCAAAACTTTAAGTCGTGTAAGAATTTAAAGTAAATTAGAAATGTCACTTTTAATCTTATGTAAAGTTTATATATTTCTTTAAAAATTTTCAACTGAGAAATTAAGCTGGAAATATTAATATTTTAAAAGATTTTCTATAAAGTCGTTTCCACAAGAATTGATACCGAAAATGAAATATTTGGAATTTTATATGGCAGTATTGTCCTTGATTTCTGGTGAGTTATTTATTTGTTTTTTGTTTAAAACTTTTGTATATTTTGCAGGAAATGACATAATTGCAGCAGAGGGTAAACGAACTTTGTGTTATGTATTAATTTTTTTTTCTGAGTAATACCAGTGTAGAATGTCTAAAAACAGGCAAGCATTGTTACAACGCATTTGGTAACAAAAACGCAAGCATATTGTGAAAATCGATGCTCTCAGTGGAAATTATTTGAATTTCCCCGATATCATTGTAAATATTCATAAAGGACATCTTCTGAAATCGAAGACATTCAATATATAAACTAAAATTTTTGAATTGTTTGGTAACCATGGAAATTACATTTAACGTTGTTTTTGTAACAACATCTTTTTTAGCAATTTATAGCTACTTTCTATTTTTTCCTTCATATTTTTACTTGTTAATTTGCTTTTAATTCGTTTTGACGGGTATTTCCACATTTTTCATGTAATTTTCAGTCACTAAATCTGTTCAGTCTCGGGTTATATATATATATATATATATATATATATATATATATATATATATATATATATATATATATATATATATATATATATATATATATATATATATATACAGTATTTAGTATCCAACACATACTTCGTTTTATCGTAAATTAGATGTCAAAAATCATACGGGTTCTCATATGTAATATTCAACTGATATGCTTTTACTTTCACCATATTTATAAGGCCATGCCAAATTAATTTGTAGTTCCTCGGACCCGCCCGCCGCCTATAAAATTTAGAATTAAAAATAAAATTAATATCATTATCAAATCGTTTTCCACCTGTCTAAAATTTCCAACTGTCAATGTAAAATTTTTGGCAGCATTTAGTGTAAATTAAAAATATCAGGGCAACATTTGTCCAGTGTTTTACTATTAAATAGCTCTTGGTTGATTTATCATTTGCTGTATTGAAAGGGAGTTTGCCAGAACAACATATTCTTTTTATCAGTTACATTTTTGCCCTTTCCTGCAATAATTACCTTTTTGTGTCCTTTTATTCGTAGACCTAACAATTAATTTGGTGTAGCCTAAGTAATCAGTATACACTTCATTTGAATTAATCAAATATATTTCTTGTTATTAATTATCTTTGTCTGTGTAATGGTCAAGTTAAACATTTCTCATTGGTTGTCGAGTAGTTTTTAAAATCACATACGTGCTGATCGCAAGCTTAACATCGCCTTATTATAAACCCCTCTCGGGCAGATCCTAATGCTAGAAATTTGTCAGTTCGCTCGCCGAAGTTTTGTGGTTTTTTCCAAGTACTGACAGCCTTGAAGTAAGTAAAAGAATCTTGACTAGAAATATCCTTTTCCGCTCTGTAAAAGAATGTCACTAAATTTCATGGATTTTTATTTAAAGTTTAGTTTTGAAAATATTTTTTCAAGTTTTATCGATTTTATGTAAAACCTAACCTAAAATCAAGGAGATAATTCGGCATTTTTATTGAATTCAATTTTGTAAATGTCACGTGACTTCGAAAAAATGTTATTGTTTGCGAGATATTGTTTTATAAGGTAAACCGGAAATTGAAAAGCTAAAAGCAAAAATTACCATGCGAAATATGATGCACACGTACTTGTTTCTGATTAAAATTTAAAAAGTTTTGAGTCAGATCGACAATTCATTGACTGAAGTAATTGATTGTTCTTCGTAATGCATTTGGTAATAGCTCAAGTTCATGTTCTTTATTTCACACACAACCACTGGAGGTGGTACACGAAGTATAAACATATATACATATACATATTATGACGACTATACAATACATTATACATATAAATCATATAACATTTACATGTACATACACCGTAATAATATAAGATACAATTTATACAAATACTATATAATATAATCTTGTAGCACATGATTTCTAGAATCTAAGTAATTTGGAGGAAAGTGAGGCCTATTTGAATTATAAGCAGGACAGAACAATAAGTGATTGGGTCGATCAGGTCCCTACCAACATAGCAAGACTGCATAAGAACAAACCAAATGTTGTTGTTGTTGTTGTTGTTGTAGTAGTAGTAGTAGTAGTTGTTGTTGTTGTGGTAATAGTAGTAGTAGTAGTAGTTGTTGTTGTTGTTGTAGTAGTAGTAGTTGTTGTTGTTGTAGTAATAGTAGTAGTAGTATTAGTTGTTGTTGTTGTAGTAATAGTAGTAGTAGTAGTTGTTGTTGTTGTTGTAGTATTACTAGTAGTAGTTGTTGTTGTAGTAGTAGTAGTAGTAGTTGTTGTTGTTGTTGTTGTAGTAATAGTAATAGTTGTTGTTGTAGTAATAGTAGTAGTAGTATTAGTTGTTGTTGTTGTAGTAATAGTAGTAGTAGTATTAGTTGTTGTTGTTGTAGTAGTAGTAGTAGTTGTTGTTGTTGTTGTTGTAGTAATAGTAGTAGTAGTAGTTGTTGTTGTAGTAGTAGTAGTAGTAGTAGTAGTTGTTGTTGTTGTAGTAATAGTAGTAGTAGTAGTAGTTGTTGCTGTTGTAGTAATAGTACTGGTGGTAGTAGTAGTTGTTGTTGTTGTAGTAATAGTAGTAGTGGTAGTAGTTGTTGCTGTTGTAGTAATAGTACTGGTAGTAGTAGTTGTTGTTGTTGTAGTAATAGTAGTAGTAGTTGTTGTTGTTGTTGTAGTAATAGTAGTAGTAGTAGTAGTTGTTGCTGTTGTAGTAATAGTACTGGTAGTAGTAGTTGTTGTTGTTGTAGTAATAGTAGTAGTAGTTGTTGTTGTAGTAATAGTAGTAGTAGTAGTAGTTGTTGTTGTTGTAGTAGTAGTAGTAGTAGTTATTGTTGTAGTAGTAGTAGTAGTAGTAGTTGTTGTTGTTGTTGTAGTAGTAGTAGTAGTAGTTGTTGTTGTTGTAGTAATAGTAGTAGTAGTAGTAGTTGTTGTTGTTGTAGTAGTAGTAGTTGTTGTTTTTGTTGTTGTAGTAATAGTAGTAGTAGTAGTAGTTGTTGTTGTTGTTGTAGTAATAGTAGTAGTAGTAGTAGTTGTTGTTGTTGTAGTAATAGTAGTAGTAGTAGTAGTTGTTGTTGTTGTTGTAGTAGTAGTAGTAGTTGTTGTTGTTGTTGTAGTAGTAGTAGTAGTAGTAGTAGTAGTAGTTGTTGTTGTTGTAGTAGTAATAGTAGTAGTAGTAGTTGTTGCTGTTGTAGTAATAGTACTGGTAGTAGTAGTTGTTGTTGCTGTAGTAATAGTAGTAGTAGTAGTTGTTGTTGTTGTTGTAGTAATAGTAGTAGTTGTTGTTGTAGTAATAGTAGTAGTAGAAGTAGTTGTTGTTGTTGTAGTAATAGTAGTAGTAGTAGTTTTTGTTGTTGTTGTTGTAGTAGTAGTAGTAGTTGTTGTTGTAGTAGTAGTAGTTGTTGTTGTTGTTGTTGTAGTAATAGTAGTAGTAGTTGTTGTTGTTGTTGTTGTTGTAGTAGTAGTAGTAGTAGTAGTAGTTGTTGTTGTAGTAATAGTAGTAGTAGTAGTTGTTGTTGTAGTAGTAGTAGTAGTAGTAGTTGTTGTTGTAGTAATAGTAGTAGTAGTAGTAGTTTTTGTTGTAGTAGTAGTAGTAGTAGTAGTAGTAGAAGTAGCAGTAGTAGTAGTAGTAGTAGTAGTTGTTGCTGTTGTAGTAATAGTAGTAGTAGTAGTAGTAGTTGTTGTTGTTGTTGTAAAATGTATATATAAACAGATTTGTGAATAAGGAATACCATATCCAATAACCAGAAGTAATTTGCCAGAAATATCGTGGACAGTTTTCTGGTGATTTACAATAACAGAATTTTTTCGACAGAATTTCAAAACAACATTTTTTAAACATTTTCGAATGATTTTGCTTTTTTAAATAAGATAAGACTAATGAATCTTTTTAATTGGTGACGAATAATTGCGGTTACAGGATAATGATCTTTTCAACTACGTGATACTAGTAAAAATTTGTTTTTTTTATTTACTAAGGAAATTGGATTTTAAAGATTCACGCTTTAATTACTCATGTGTATCTTAATAACATCGTAAAATGATTCAAATCACGAGTTTACCTTTTGTCCCGGAACTACGAGGCAATATTTGGACATTTTGGGGTTTTTTTTATTAATGGTGGTACCAACATTTCTTGTTTCATAATGAAATGAATTTTATATCAAATGTGATTATTTTTATGTGCGCAGTTTTGTAAGGTGACGCGTATTTCAAATCACGTGACTCTTAATGGTTCGTACGTGAGACTATTACTTTGTTTTGTCATTCTTGCAAGAACCTAAAGAACTAAACAAAAATAGCGGTTGACCATGAAAATGAAGGATCGCCTGTATTTATTTATTTATTTTTTATCAATCTTTTTACCATTATTAGCATTGAATTGAGTTGCTCAATAGTGCTCTGCGTTTAGTGAAAATTTTACGCTTGTATTAAGGCGGTCACTTCTGGTATGGTCAAGAAAAACGGAGTGCCATGAAAAAACGACGACCTTCTAGAGACGAACTGACATACTTTCTCACACAAGGATCTCTCCCGAGCAGGATTCGAACCTACAGATTGTTAGAGTCACTGTAATCTTTAAGTCTGCACTTATTAGCAATGGCAGTATTGCCAAATCCATTATAAACACACAATGGCAAAACTATTAAAGATCAAATACAAATCTAAAATCATTTTACTATAGATTAACTGTTGGGGAAAATGTTTATAATAGTCTTATGGCTATCACTTCGAAATACTTGTCATTTACCACATCGAAACAGCAAAATAGATAACGTTCTAAGCACATGTGCAAATAAAATTACATAAAATTTTACTGATTGGTAAAATAAAATTGCAATATAGCTACTAAATGGATTAATTATATTTCAAGCCAATTCAAAATTCCTTCACTTATATTGAGACTGCCAGTAAAGATAAAATAGGAGAATTTGGGGAAAACTACTGATCTTCATAAAAAAAAAAAAAAAAAAAAAAAAAAAAAAAAAAAAAAAAAAAAAAAACTAAATCGTCATTTTTCTGTCTTTCTTTGACCTTTATTGTGTAATATTTTATAACGTATTCAAGTATTTCTTCATTTTTATTTAAAAATTTGATATTTTTACAGAGATTTCGACAAAGCCTTTACAGCAAGAACCACCAATAATGAACATTCCTCAGCAGGTTTCAAAGACCGGAATGCAAGCCATTATAAGGCAAAGGTTACAAAACCTACTGCATGAACAAGTTCTGTTTAATCAAGGCCAAGCTCCAAATAAAATGTCAGGGCAAGATCCTAGTCAGCAAGGTGATTCAAAGCAAAGGGCAAAGTCATTGATTAATCTAGAAAATAAACTTCAAAATATCATCCGAAATAAACAAATACAACAAATACAACCTGAATCGATCACCTCTTCGAAGGTCAGGCTGCCAATTGTACAGGATATAGGGCAGAAATCGACAATATCTAGGACAGGAAATGAAAACTCTCCAAACAACGGTACTCAACTGACAGATGTGGCAGGAAAAGAACTTGAAAACTATCCACAAACACCTGGACAACGAGCTGAGTCAAAAGGCTCAGTTATAGATCGGACCAGGAACCAACTAGAACAACAACAACCATTAAAACCACCAACAAGTTCCCGAGTTGTTGTACGACAAAGACAACCAAGCTTAAGTGAACAAATAATCGAAGTCCTTAATATAGTAACATTGATAAGACAACAACAACAAGCAATGCAGTCATCCGTAACACAGAGCTCGTTTTTGAATTATTGTGGTAGTTTAGAAAATCTACTGATGTGTGGACTTGATATTTCATTCTGCTGTTTTGATATGTTTTGAAAAAAAAATGCTTTAATTTTCAAATCATAAACAGAATACGGAATTGTGAGCAGGTTTTCAAATCAATGTTGTGGATTGATTTTAGGTGATTGGGTTTAATTTTGATAATCAAGCGTGTGTGTGTGTGTGTGTGTGTGTGTGTGTGTGTGTGATATTATTTAGAGATATATCTGATCTTTTTTGTTTACAAACTACTATTCTTTATTGTAATAAACAGAGCAGTTAGTAAATACAGAAGGTTGAAATAATTCTTCACTGTTAATTAATTTGTCAGTGTTTCCCCCGGCTCTTTAATATATAATGTCATTTTTACACAAGATCAAATTTATAATATAATATATCTTTTCTCGGGGTTTGTTTCTCACCTTGGTTTACCAACGTGCTTCAATGTTGGAACAAGAAGTACCTTTTTGCTGACCATCCTAGATATTGAGGGCTTATTTATTTATTTTTTCATTTATTTATTTATCTTTCGGTCAATTTCAAAATAATATGAGGATAATTTTTTGTACAAAATTCATGATATATATTATTACAAAAATTATGATTTAATTCTGTGCAAAATTAAATTAGCAAAATTAACATTCTTTTTTTTTCTTCTATCAACTTTTCAACTTTCTGGGGGGGGGGGGGGTTATTATCATTATTATTATTATTATTATATAACGGTAATTTCTAAGATAACAAACATTTGACAAATCTATTTATCAAAAAAAATTCCAGGAATATTTTATTTCATAACCTGTGATCTTCTGAAATATGATTTGTGAGTTACTTGGGGAGGTAAATATTTTATTTTTTACTATCAAAGGGTGTTAAACAAATAAAATATATAACCCAAAGAGGTGATAAAGTCTAGTGGTACGTTTGTTAATTATAATTTGACAGAAGAAATAAAATATATCTTGTTTACACCAAATGTAGAATTGTGTCTCTACAAGGCGGCGAACAAGTTAACCATGAAGCAGCTATCAATAAAAAAGTCCGATACAGTCTTTTTCGTTCTAGGAAACACCGCGGTAGCTCAGTCGGTAGAGTGCTCGCTGCGTAAGTGAAAGGTCGTGGGTTCGAATCCCGACCGGGTCTGACCTAAGACTTGAAAGTGAGTAGTGGCTATTCTTTCGCCTAACACTTGACATTACGAAATAAAAGTCGCAGTTCTTTCGGATGGGAACTTAAAATAAACGAGGTCCCGAGCCACGCCTAACGAACTTTGCTGCAAAATGCCATCAGCGCAACGCACAGTCAAAATTCCTGCACTTTCGCCTATAGCTGGCGGCGTCTCGATATAAATGAAATATTCTTGATTGGGACGTTTAACACTATTACTCAACTCGACTCAACTCAACTCGTTCTAGGATCTGCGCGGTTAGGTTTGAACCTAGTCAGTGAGAAACACTGTGAACTTAAGCACTCACTTATGACTACTCGGCCATTGATTTCCCTTTTAACACGTTTGAAAATTTAAGGAAAACGCTTTCTTTTTATATTTGCAATGCTGATTCTTTGCATTTGTACCCTTTATTTATTTATTTATTTATTTATTTATTTATTATTGTTGTTGTTCTTGTTGTTGTTGTTATTATTATTATTATTATTATTATTATTATTATTATTATTGTCATATACCATTTTTTGAATTTAATCATAAAATACATTCAAAAAATGGTATATACCATTTTTTTAATGTATTTTATGATTAAATTCAAAAAATGGTATATGACATTATTATTATTATTATTATTATTATTATTATTATTATTATTATTATTATTATTATATTCCACGCATTGAAAACTTGCTTAAAGTAAAAGAGTAACTGTTTACCGAGTTAATAATTTTCGCTTTTCTGGTCCTTATTTGCTGAAAGTCCGAAACTAAATAACATTTTCCCTTAAATAATACGCAAGTAAAAGTTATTATACAACCTAAAAAATTATACACGAAATACACTATTTTATGGGTTTCATTAATTTATTTATTTATTTATTTATTTATTTATTTATTTATTATTTTTATGTTTTTGTTACGCAAAAAAAAAAAGATTTTTAAAAAATACTAATAAATAAAATTAAAAGATAAATTTTGATCTAAGTATTATATGCAAGTTCACGTTAACATGGAGCCGTAAGGAGTTTAAATTAATTAATTAGTTACTAACGTAAAAAAGAAAGGCATGCGACTTATGTGACCGCTGAACCAGGTTAAGACGAAATATGAAATGGAACATTCCATGCGTACAAATGTTATATGTATTTCAATTTGTACAATATTTGTAGAAAATTCTTTTAGTTTCCCATGAACACACACACAAGTAGAAGGTTTGTTTAACGGACACATCATGAGTTCTTCACAAGTTTATGTGCTGTTTGTTTTGCTTATTGCAGGTTAGTACATTGTTTATCTAATTTTCGAAAAATTGTGCCTTTGATTAAATTTAAAAGCCACAAATATTTAAAAATTGATTTTTTTCAAATGTTTGCATTTTTTTCAAATGGTTGCATTATTTCTTCAAATGATTGCATATTTTGTTTAAATAATTGCAATTTTTTCAAATGTTTGAATTTTGGCAAATTTATGACAAATTTCTTTCTTTTTTTCAATTGTTTGAAAAAGTTCTTTTTGCAACAATTTAAAAATTTCATTTTTCAATTGATTTTTTTTCAATTGTTTGAAACATTTCATTTTTTCAAATGTTTCAAGAATTTTTTTTTTTTTTCAATTTTGAAAAAAAAAATTCATTTCTCCAAATGTTTGCATTTTTTTGTAAATTTTTTGATTATACTATCGAAGGCGGCAGTTATATTGTCCACTTGCTAATTGTCTCATTTGTACATATATAACACAAATACCTGCTGAATTTTGCTATGCCATATGTGCACATTTCGGAAAAGCATTCCTCATCAGTGACACAAGGATCCAAAAAGTTTGACAAATAAAAAGCATAAGCCAAACAGTTGAGAAATAATAAATCTAAAGTTCAAAAATTAAATGAATCCAAATCCAGCTTAGGAGTGCTTTGCATCAGGGAACAAACCTTAGTTTTAAATAAATTTTGAAATATATGACGGCTGAAAATTTTGTTAAATGGTATATTTTCTGACAGCACAAAGCACTGCCTACTTAGTTATGGATAATACCCTCGGGGAGTTTTACCTAAGACTAAAGCTGAAATTGCAAACGATTCGTAGTCAGTTGCAAATGTTGCCAGGTTTCTGCCATCATTGCAGAAGTTTGATAATTATGTCAACAAGTTTCTAATTTTTTGTCATTTGAGTTTAAAATGTGTTTTAGTCTTTCTTAAGAAGTAGTTAATAGAAGAAAGCAATAATTAACTTCAGAATATGTTTCGAAACCTTAATTTGTAAATTTTTTTTAATTTCTAAGCTCATTGTCCTTGGTAAAACGCACGGTTTGCAAGATTCATTATACAATGTACTTAATTTCCAAAAATTTTAGGTTTCATTAGCTTATTTCATAAGCTCTTCGATTTTCCGACTGTGTTGTTTGCATTAAATCTTTAAAAACGTTAAATTAAAAAAAAAAGTTTCTTTGCCCTAAGAATTCTTCGGTTTTCCTATTGGGTTATTTGCATGCGTACTTAATCTTTAAAAGCTTAAAATTAAAAAAAAAAATAAGTGTTTCTTATCCGTTTAAAATTCGTGTGATTTTCCGATGATGGTTTGTTTTTAGATGTACCACTGGCAATGCGTAGAAAAATACCGCTCTAGAAATCATAAATGGAGAATACCAAGACAATAGTCTTAGAAACTTCTGTACAATGCATAGATGAGAACTAGTCATCAAACCCTCCCTTGTTTATGACGAAAGACACCCGTTTGCAGAATATAGCTTCAACCAAAAAGTAAAATTTTGTTCTAAAGGAATTGCTTACTATGAAATTCAAGTTTAAAGCTAGATACCGTTGACTAAATTAATTAACATCAAAGTTGATGAATTCCTATCTCTTCAAAAAATAAATACACTGGATATCGTAAAGCTCAAACCATCATTTTTACCACTGCTTAAATCAATTTTTATTGGTCAAATATCCCGAACTAATGTTTTCAATACTAAAGCCATACAATTAACATGTATTTACAGGTGCTTTGTCACAAGGTCCAGCACAAACGCCAGGTGGCATGCCAGTACCTATGACCACACAGCAAACTGCTCCAAGTGGAACAAACCCATTATTACAGGCAATATTATTACTAAGAGAACAGCAACAACTTCGACAACAACAACAACAACGACAAAACAGCGGATTTAATTTAATGGGAAACTGGATGGATTACTGTGGTAGCTTCAGTAACTTGTTATTGTGTGGAATGGATAGCTTTTGCTGTTTCGAGCTTTTCTTTTAAATTCATAAACTTTTGAACTTTGAACATATGGATTTTCTTTTCATCAGAATCAAAATTTAAATATATGTTGAGATTTGGTATTTGCATATGCATGAAAAAAATAATTAAACAGCATGCATCAATACCAGAATGTTGAAGCTACATCAGTAAGCATTTTCGAATTGGTCTGTTATTTTCGTGCATATCTGATTTGTCCTTTGGACGTTTTTTTTGTATATTAACTCATTTCGCATTGAATCAAATTTTTCCAGTGAAAATCGGATATGCAATTTTTTAAGACGATTTTCACTTTCATACTATAACAATTTATTGTAAAATATACATTTGTATTAACTCGATGTATTTTATTGTATTTCAAATGAAGTTGTAAATTAAAATGTTCATTTTCTTTTAAAAACAATTGTGGATTTATCTGAAGTCAGCTTTGTGTTTCAAATATAATTATGTTCACAGAGTTGTTGTTTTACGTCACATCTGTAATGGTCATTCGAGACCAGGCCCCAGTTTCAAAATCATTCACTCAATTGAGTGTACACTCAACTCAAATTCGGGAAAATTTCAATGTCAGTTTTTAAGACATTACACAGTTAAAATTGAATATCTTATATTATATTAATTTTTTAGTATGGTTTGTTGAACAAAATAAAATATTGTCTTATGAAACTCAGTAAAATTGTTAAAATATTGATGAGAAAAAAATGGAAATGTTTGAGTTGAGTGTACACTCAGTTGAGTGAATGATTGTGAAACTGGGGCCAGACGTTTATCAATACTCGAATATTAACAAGGTTGTGTATGCCAGTAGTGTGTGTGTGTGTGTGTGTGTGTGTGTGTGTGTGTGTGTGTGTGTGTGTTAATAGCTGGCTTGTACTAATGCACACTCAGTAGGACTTTTTGTTGAGGCGCTAGCTCATCGGAAGCAGTATTCCGCAAACAAGCAAACCAGTCCCCTAGTCACATTTTCCCGACAATGAGTGAAGCAGTCGATACTCTGTTCTCCTAATTACGAGCGCTTTGCAAGCGAGGGAGCAATATCCGAAATTTTAAAGTCGTGATATAACTCGACTAGGGTTTGAACGAATGACTTACCGCTCTCGAAGCGGCCAATTCAACACTTAGCCGCCAAGGCTGTCGATAATCACAGGCAAAGTTTTTTTTTTTTAGAAATGTTTAAACCACAATCACTGTATATTTGATATTTTCTTTTTTTAAATGTTGAGTTGAGTTGTGTAGTGGTGTTTAACGTCCCAGTTAAGAATGTTTAACTTATATCAAGACGTCGCCAGCTATAGGCGAAAGTGCAGAAATTTTGCCTGTGCGTTGCGCTGATGGCATTATACAGCAGGGTTCTTTATCTTGCCATCCCTACCGTGACACTGGACCTCGTTTATTTTAAGTTCCTATCCGAAAGAACCGTTACTTTCATTTCGTAATGCCGAGTGCTTGGAAAAAGAACAGTCACTACTCACTTTCAAGTCTTGGGTTATACCCGGTCGGGGTTCGAACCTCGACCTCCCACTTACGGAACGAGCACTCTACCGACTGAGCTACCGCAGTTGTTTTTTTAAATGTTGAATTGTGGTTTATTTTAGATGCTTAGACAAACTTAAAACTGCTCGATTTGGAAGCCGCATATAGTTCCAAGTTTTTGTTTTTTTTTAAATGTAAAGATATTTTAGATGAACATCTCTAATATAACTTCGGATGATAAGCTTTAATTTTTGAATTTTCTATGTGTGATCCATGAGATGCATGTAAGCTTGTTTCTAAAATCACTAAAAGCAAAGTTATCCTCTTATGTGAAGCACGTAGACAAATTTCACAAAGTTTTATGAATTTATAATAAGCATTTTCAAAGGATCACTTAGAAGACAATGATTTTCATATTGAAATTTCAAAAGGTCATAACTCGAAGGAAAAATGGCGAACAAATTCTGCTTAATAAAATACACATCTCCTACAACTGATGATGCTATGCAGCAAGTTTCTTCAATTGTGGTTTTTAGTTTTGGAGAAAAATTACTTTGACATAAAAGTGGGACAAATAGAAGAATCTTCCTCTTTCTGAAAGGAGTGTGGATTGGATTGATGATGTTTAACACCCATGTCATATTCTTTCACTTATGTGGAGATGGTCAGTTTTCAAATGGTAGAGGAAACAGAAGTTTTCAGAAATACCATTGTCCTTCAACAAGACCTTTAGACCAATCAGCTACAAATAAGCCATAAAAGAAGGAAATAATTAGCTTTATAAGTATTAAATTTATAATTACTTTCAGAGGCTATGAAAAAGGGGGAAAAGGGTTGAGAATTTTATCATGAGATATTGCAAGATCCGAAGGCTCGAGTTCCAAGCATCGGAAGGCTTTTTTGGGGACACTAAAGGACCACACTCAGCGGGTCCAGTGCAAAGCCATATCTGGGAGGGGGGAAGCTCATTAAAAATGAATTATAGTATTTCTGGGGACCTTTTGGTCACATTTTGCTTTCTCTCAATTTTGAATTTTTCAAAGAGGGTTGCAACCCCCACAAACCCACCCCCTCTGAATCCGCCAATGATTTTTACAAAAAATCTTTTTTGTTGGCATTATAAGGAGTTAATATTTCAAGAAGGAATTTTGATTATGCTTAATGTAAAAAAAAACAAAAAAAAAAACTTAAAACACTATGTGATGTTTTATGGTCGAACTTCCATCCATTAGGAGAAAGCATAAAATTGGATGAAACTTCATAGTAATATTTCTTTAAAAGTACAGGTATTCTCTAAAAACCGCCTACATAAAAACTATCAGTTTTTAGTGTCAGTTAAAACGTCATTAATTAATTTATATGACTAAAACATATTCTTACACCCAACATGGTTACAAACATCTTCAAGTAAGCATATAAATCTGTCAGAAAGCTTTCATATACGGTTGATAAACATTGTGGTTAGTTTAATTTGTTTGTGAATTACATCATCACTATAAATAATGAGATATACAACCTGAAACCATGTTTTAAACATAATTGAATGTCATATTAAACAGCAACCAAAAAGTGTCGAGTTTTTACATTTATTACACAAGGACAGTTTATTACTTCTTCAGAAGTAGTGAGTTGGCTGGTTGGTTGGTGGGTGGGTGGGTGGTTGGCTGGTTAAATTTTGTTTTATGTCACATCAGCAATTTTTCTTCTTTTTGTAATCAGAAAGTCTTAATTGATCTTAAGGATTAATTTTAACAAAAGTCTATGTAGTACATAAATGTGCAAATGTTTCTGATTTGTATTGTACTAGTGTGCACTTGTGAAGACATTTATAGTGCTAGGTCACTCACTAACAATGTCAGACAAACATGGCAGACCACTCATTATACTGGTACCAAGGCCTACAACAACCTTTCTCCACAGTGGTGTGTTAATGACATCAGAAGGATGTTTCTGCAACAAGGTGAATTAATGATTTTACATCCAAGTCAAAATTGATATAATTTTTTTGTATTGAAGCAGTCACTTCAGGGAGGGGCCTCGGTGGCAGAGTGGTCTAAAGCGGGCATTTACAGATCCTAGTGCGAGAAAGTTTGTCAGTTTGCTTGCCAAGTGTTGGTTGTTTTCTCCATGCACTCCGGTTTCCTCCACCATCCAAGAACTGACCACCTCCAAATACGTGAAATAATCTTGACTGGGGCTTAAAACAATTTACTCCACTCAACTTCACTCCGTTCAGGGATGGTAGAGGAAACAAGAGTGCCATGATAAACTTATTATCCTTCTATCAGTAAACTGACAAATTTCTAACTCTAGGATCTGTCAATAATGGGATTCGAACCTGGGCAGTGGGAGACAAGTGAATGTGCTTTAGACCACCTTGCCACCAGGACCTCATAATAACCAGAGCTATCAGAGAAACATTAAAGCCTGCCACCATATCTTGTCTATCTATCAAAATATAAAAGTGACCAAAAATCAAAACAATGAACCCCATGTATACAAGGGTACACAATATGCTCTTGCACACCTTGTTTACAGAACACCTTGTGAAAGCCAATTATAACTGAAAAATTAATCTTTTATATACGAATATTTTATTACATCACAACATAGCTATACAAAAATAATATTAACAAAAATTTTAAAAAGAACAAATGTCAAAATTGATATCACAATAAGCAATGTTTTGGCCACCTAGGGAAAGGTATAGTGTCTTTTATGTTATAAATTCCAAGAATACTTTGTATGTATCGCTCAAAGCCCATTCCGAATCCTCCATGTGGTGCTGATCCAAATTCTCGCAAATCTAAGTACCTGAAAAATGAAAGTGCAAGAAAAAAAGGGTTTTAAGAAATGTTTGATGCATCATAACAATAAAACTTATTATTAAGCTGGGAAGCTTATCAAGTCTCTGGTTTTATAGGATAAGCTTATCTTAACAGGATTTCAGTAATAGTGTTCAGTACCACACCCAAACAATATTCTATCTCCTCTTGCAAAAAAAGAAACTTCTTGCAAAATAAAACAAGAGTTGTTAGAAATCAACATAACTTGTCAGACCCACAAGTTGATGATAAAAGATCTAAAGCACACACACATACACACACACACACACACACACACACACACACACACACACACACACACACACACACAGGGGGACTTATTTTATAAGTGGTTTGAGACAATCTCATGTGAAAAGTCTTTTGATAAGATAGGTTCCTTCTTTGTTTTAATCAAATTATTCAGATATTTTCTCTTTAAAAAAGATGCTATAATACCCTAATTACACTTCCCAGGAATTTTTCCAAGAAAAAAAACTATAAAAAGATGCTATAATTCCACTATAAGGGATAAACAATTTGCTTTGTTTTACTTACCATTTCATTTGTTCTGTGAGTTTTAGTTGATCCAACCTGTCTTTGAGTATGTCATATCTCTCCTCTCTCAGTGTTCCTCCAATAAGTTCCCCCACATCAGGTAATAATAAATCTACAGCAGCTACCTAAATACACAAACAAAAAAAATTAACTACCAGTAGGTTAAATAAATAACTATACATACTAAACAATACAACACTTTATTTCATCATCAGGTTGTAGAAGCCATGGCAGCTTTTAGGTCCATAGCATGTAATTAAGAATCACCTCTAACATGCCACTATGACAGGACAGATTGTAGTGTAAAAAAATTGTGAAACCAATTACATGTATATTAATTGAAAATTCAAGTAGGTAAGGTAAGGAAATTTTACATTGCTGTAAAATTTGAGACAAGGGTAGTTTATATAGATCAAATATTCAGCTGGTTCTATCGAAATCATGAGTGACATAAGTTACAACAACTTTAAGTAGCAGTTGTTCTAATTTCAAAACCATTTTGCTTTCCATATTTCTTCTCTTATAGTCTCTTTATTCTTTTATATTAACCACCGTGGTATTTCAGTTGGTAGGGTGCTCGCTCCGTAAGTGTGAGGTCGTGGGTTAATCCCAAACTGACCCTTGACTTAAAAGTGGGTTGTGACTTTTCTTTTCACCAAGCACTTGGCATTACTAAATGAAAGTAATGGTTCTTTTGGATGGGAACTTAAAACAAATGAAGTCCCATGTCACCTTAGGTGTGGCATGATAAAGAACCCTGCTATATAGTGCCATCAGTGCAATGCACAGGCAAAATTTCTGCACTTTGGCCTATAGCTGTTATAACTCACTGTTTGACCATCTTCATTACAACGACTGTAAAACGGTTTTATCTTGATTGGAAAATCTGTGACAAACAACGGGACATTACCACATTCTTGTACCAGTACCATCTCATGTTCTTTATGAAAGTCAACTCCCCACTGCAATGTAAATAAACATTATGCTTTTAAAAAAGAAAACATTTTATGTTCAGCTCATTTTATGGAATTAAAGTATCTTGAAAAATGTATCTTTCAATAAAGAGATTAAAGTTTTGAAAAAATCCTACACTTCAGCAATAGCTTGTTTATGATCTCTTCAGAATAATCAGTCTCCACTTTTTCAATTAAAAAAACAGTTTCCATATTTTCACAAAAATGCTCTAAATAATTATGAATTAAGGTTACACATTTTTTTTCCAACAGCTGATTATATACTCAATTATTTGTAAAATTAAGCTAATTCTTGTTTAAAAACATTCTGCCAAAGTAACAAATAGGCATACACACCAATATCTGTTTTAACAATAGACAACATCAGACGTAATCAGCTTGAAATTATCTTTGTTGATAAAAGTAGTTATTTAACAATTAAGCTGTTTTAAACTGATGTTCATTGTCAATATGAATGCAAAAACTATGCAACAATCTGAAAAATGCATGTTGATAAGTGGTTATAGAGAGGTACATGTGATGATGGAAAGCATTTGTCTACAGGGACAGTAAAGGAACAGGCAGAGGAAAAAATATTATTATAAAATATTATAAATCAGTGAAATGTTTTACCTCAACTTTGTTTTGGAATTTCTCGTTGCTCTTCTCCAGACACTTCACTGCTTCACTGTATGTCATCCTTAAAGATAAGAAAAACACAGATTTATACAGAGAATCGGGGCTTTTTCTAGCAAAGTGACACTTATGATTTTGATGATTGATTACTGATGAGGAATGATTTTCTGAAATGTGCACATATGGCACATCAAAATTTAACAGGTATTTTTGTTATATATTTACTGATGATGTCATGATGACATCACAAATATGATTTTTGAAGCCTTTTTGGATATTATTTTGATAGACAATCACTGTATTAGCACACACACAAACTCTGAAAATACAATGTTTATTCTCATTTATGCACCATAGTTGCAAAGTCAAAATATGTGTTACACACTGCCAAAAATTAAATAAAACTAAGTCACCATCTTCACTATTTTTAGAACAATGTCAAGAAATTAGTTGTGTTATATACTCTTAAAAAGGCCGATACTGATTTTTATTTTTGACTAAATGGCATAAGTGGCCAAGTGGTTTAAAGCATGCACTAGTGTATCACAGTGCCTTTCACCACCTAAGTTTGAATCCCATTCCGGGCACATTCTAATGTGAGAAAAGTTGGTCAATTCAACTGAAAAAAGTTGATGGTTTTTTTGGGGGGCACCACAGGTTTCTCCAACATACCCCATTTGAATCCCATTCCAGGCACTTTCTAATTTGAGAAAAGTTGGTCAATTCAACTGAAAAAAGTTGGTGTTTTTTTTTTTTTTTAGGGGGGGGCACACCAGGTTTCTCCAACAGATCCCATTTGAATCCCATTTTGGGCAATTCTAATGTGAGGAAAGTTGGTCAATTCAACTAAAAAAAGTTGGTGTTTTTTTTTTGTTTTTTTTTTTTTTGGGGGGGGGGGGGGGGGCACACCAGGTTTCTCCAACATATCCCCAAATGACCATCTCAATATAAGTAAAAGAATCTCAAATGGGGCACAAAACACCATTACTCTACTCCACTAAGTTTTAACCCTGTTTTAATTGAAACTAAGTTTAATGACATTCATGTTGGGTCACTAAATAAGCCTTTTTCATATAAACCCCTTTCAACTGAAATCATCCATGACTGATATCCTAAAATTTTCATCACAGTTACTTTTTTTGAATAACCAAAAATTTCCATACCTACAAAACTGTTTGTCCAATATCAATCGAGGAACATTCTAAAAGTAAAAGAACAAAATCTCAACAAATGTTTATTTTAAAAGAAAATGAAGTCTGCCAAATGACTAATTAACAAACAGCTCTCTAATGTATTAAAAACAATCTTCTAGAAACAAAAAAGGACAAAGCATAATTTCCATTTTTACAATTTTTGTTCAAACTTGAAATGAGGATTAGTCCACTTAAAATAGAATTTTGCTGCATCGAGGCATTAAAAACATAAAATAAAAGAGAAAAACAAATAACATGGGACCTCAGTGGCAAAGTGGTTTAAAGCACTGGATTATGAAATGCAGCACTTTTAAACACCTATATCATGCAGATATTAGTGCTAGTTTAAGTGTTAAAGGAGGATGGGTATCTTTAGGCATTACATATTCTCCACCCCTCTGCTATAATATAAGTGAAAAATTCTTAACTGGGGCATAAACTTCAATTACTCCACTAAACTTGAGAACAATCAGATGAGGGAAGATGCTTGTAAAACTTGAATTAAATGAAAATATAATGTCTGATTGTTGTAATGGTATCTTAGTCTGAGCACATTGATCAATAATCTGCCAAACTTCCAGAAAAAATCTAAATTTTCTGTAACAATTTTTTTCAGTCAAATTTTGTTACTACAAAAGTTTTCGCATTTAAATCAAGTGAGGAATAAAACAAAAAAATTTTAAAGAGAAAAATTTTAAAACTTAAAAAAGGTGTGGTGTTAAGGAAGGTGTCTGAAATATCAAGGTACATTAAAGCCAGGTTTTATTACAAATTCATGTAAAATAAAACCAGGTTTTATTACAAGTTTCATGTAAAATTTACTTTTTTCCCATTTTCAAAAATGAGAATTTTTTGTTTTTATGATTTTTTTTTTCACTTTTAAAGACATAACGACTTTTTTTTACAGTATTATTCTTGTAAAATAAACAGTAAACTACCCTAAAAAGTCTTACCTTTTTATTTTCAGATTTTTCTACATTTAAAAAATAATTTACATCTTTTTCAGCTTTATCCATTACTTCTTTTGTAGCAAATTTTAATAAGTCTTCCATTACCTTTTATAAAAACAAATTTCAATAAAAACAAGATGATTAAAGGTTTTACAATTTAAGGTCATTGTGACGAACAATGTGGGTCAAAGGTCAACCAGTTTTTCGATCTTTAAAAGGGTTTCGGCAGCTAAAAGTTAAGCAGTTGCTTATATTGCATTAAACAATATTTTGAAGCAACAGCATAGCTCTTCTGCATATGAACTGAGGCCTGTTCAAGATACATTACATATGCTTTCACATGACTTATAAGAAATGATTTAAATAAATTCTGAAACCAACATGCATTTCAGTGCAAGTGTATGGTATCTTTCTAGAAGGGATTTGAATGATAGAATTAGTTGAAACTTGTGTACAGTGGCCTGATTTAATTTATATTTTGACATTTTCTCTCCAGTCAAGTGTTGGTGTCCAAATCTAAGGGAGATTATTTTTAAAGCGTCTAGATGATTATGATAACTTAAATTCAATGCCAGTATTCGTACACCTGTCATATTAGAATTCTATAAAAGTATTTCTATCATAAAACTGGACAATGTGTTTTTTATCTAAACTTAAAATGTCACTAGAAATGTTTTGCTCTTTTAAGAAGTCAAAAATATAAGTGTATGCGATGTTAAGACACTTCAAGTTTGATGACAAATGCCTTAACTATCTAACTTAGGCCATGGGTGGCCATGTAGTCTAAAACACATTCTTACAGACTACCATGTAGGTTTGAATCTGATGCAGGCAATTACTAGTGTGAGAAAGTTTGTCAGTTTGCTTGCTGAAGGTTAATGGATTTCTCTGGGCACTCTGGTTTCCTCACTCATCTCAGACCTGACTGACTCATTATAAGTAAAAGAATCTTGATTGGGACATTTAACATGATTACTCCACTCTACTCCTTAACTAACAAGCTAGGAGACATTTAACCTAAGGCTTACCCATATGATATCATCTAAGCTCCTTACGAAGGCCATTTCACTCTCTATCATATAAAACTCAGAAAGATGATATCTAGTATTAGATCTGTCTGCTCTCATTATTGGGCCAAAATTATACGCTCTTGAAAAACCCCTAATAATGCATAAAAGATTAAAAAAAAATTCAACATCTAAAACATTTGTAATGATATATTTTACTATATGACTTTCTATCAGTTATACATATAAATGGAAAGAGAAAAAAATGCAGCAACTAAACTGGGACTCAAACCAGGGACCGTCCCAATACTACGGTACTTCTACTGACTGAGTTACCTGGCCACCTATCAAGTCTAGTCCGCTACATTAATACGGTGAAAGAAGATTATATAGTTACTAGGATATCTGTCCAAAGTATCACTTATAAAACTCAAATTACTATTCAAATAGTTGTTGTTTTTGTAGTTGTAATTTTGTTTAACATTGTGTTAGCAATTACATGTATTCAGTTTTTTTGTAATGAGAAGAAGATTATAAATGTCTTCAGAATAATTTATGAACAAGTTTGTGTATGCCTACGATGTGCAAATGTGTATTCTGGTCCGTACACTAGCATAAACTCAGGGCAACTTTTTGGTAGGGTGCTAGCCCATTGAGATAATATACAGCAGATTGACTCACACAGACCATTATCCTGGCACCGGGTGAATCAGTCAATACTCTGTCTCCCAAATGCCAAGATTCAAACGAAGGAGCAACATCTCAATTTTTAATCTTATATAGGACCTGAACAGGGTTTGAACCCACAACCTCCTATTCTCAAGGTAGATGCTCTAACATTAAGCCACCAAGGCAGTCTTCTGAAGTAATAAAATAGTCAAATGCAAAGACAAAATTACAAGACAGCCATCCAATTCATACACTATTACTAATAATTTTGTATTTATTATCATTTATTGTCCATCATCACAGATTGTTTGTAAAATCATAAAATTTATAAATATAAATTATTCATTTACCCTGTAACAGCTTCTAGTTGCAATTGACCCGAAACTGACAGATATGCCGGATGTCTGAAAAAATGTGTCATTGTTTCAGATTCATCATCTGAACTCAACTCGTCCAATACCATCTTCTTTTCTGGCTAAAATACATATATAAAACTAATGTAGATATAGATCTAAATACATGTAATGCTATTATTGCTACTATAGTAACTGATAAAAAAAAAAAAACTTCTGTTTAAGTAAAACAAAGCAATATAAAAACTCACCCATCTCTTCACAGAAAGTATTAGTAATGTACAATGAGCAAGTCCAACTATTTCAAAGCTAATGGAAAAAAAATACATTATACATGCTATGTTGTGTATAATCTACAAGTAGTAGACAAGGACCACAAATGTAGCCAGTTGAGCTAAAAACACTTAATCACCATATGTTGCTGAAACTCATTCTATACCAAAAATATCTGACCTCAGCTCAGGTAAGAAATCTACCTCATTCACATGACAAGTCCTGTTTGCATCTGTTAATCTCATTTTTGGGATACCCATATAAAAGCATGTGCTTACAGATAAAAGTGACTCTAACTGCCTAGGACTGAGTCCCACTTTGAGGAGTCCGCATGTGAGAAAGTATGTGAGTTTACATGTTAACGTTTGATGCTGCTTTCTAATAAAAATGTTAAGAACTGTACTTTTTTTAACTTTTATTCTCAAATCATAGAAGAGCTCCATCATCCTCCACAACTAATATTGTATGTACATAATACTTGCATTACATTTTGCCCAAGAATTATTGCCAGGGCTTTTCTTTTCTTTTTTTATTTATTATTATTATTATTTTTTTATATATATTTTTTATTTTTATTTATTTATTTTAATTTTTATTATTATTATTTTTTATTTTTTTTTTGCCAGAAAAAAATTTAATTTCCCATTTTTGGACCAATCACATCTATTTAAACAAAAAAATATTAAAATCTTTTGGAACTTACCTCAACAAGAAAAGTTTCACCAGCACCCTCACAATCATTAGATGTCAATATTGGTGTGTGTATATAACAAAAACCATTCTCCTACAAAAAATAAAATAAATACATTGTAAATAAATAAGTACATTGTAAATAAATCAATAAATAAAAAAATAAATAAATCAATAAATAAATACCACTAGAATGTATCAGAATGATGCAAATGACCTTCCAGCTGACATTTTCCTCAAATTTTCCCTGTCCCAAGGTCATTAATCTCAAGAAAGTTGGTCCATTAAACAAAACTTAAATTCAATCAATGTCAATCAATTAAAGAAAAAAAAATGTGGATAACTACTTATGATTTAATGACATAATGACAGCAAAGGATAACACTATATACCCCAGCAATTTTCATGGCAGGTGGGCATAAAAAACAGTTTATTGACAATACAACTTATAAAACTATCTATGGTACTATTTTAATCAAATGATGTGAACAGAAAATTTATACAGATTTGGATGTAGTTTCTGTTCATAATAATAAGTTATTAAAATACATTTTCACTTGTACAGAAGGAGGTCTTCATTGCTTTGTGGTCTTACAGATAACAATGCCTATCACCATCTAGGATCGAATTCATTTTGGGCGAATCTAATGTGAGAAAGATTGTCTGTTGGCTTGCCAATAGTTGATGGTTTTTTCCAGGAACTAAGGTTTTCTCTACCATTCCAGAACTGACCACCTCGATATAAATGAAGGAACCTTGACTGGAGCATTAATCATTACTCCTCTCGACACATGTACACATAAGCTCTGAAAAAATAAAAGAACAAGAGGCCCAATGACCATTAACTGTGCACCTGAGAAAATCATTGAAATCAGAATACCAATAGATTTTTTTATATATTATACCATGTCAAAGAAATTTTAGTTTTAAGGTATTTTTAGTAACATAATTTTTATTTTCAGTTTTTCCTTCAGCTTTTAAGTAACCAGCCACCACTCAATGTTTCTTGCCAAAGTTCAGTGGTATATTCTCTGTGAATTCCGGGTTCCTATACACTATTCCATACATCAGTGGAAAAAATGTGGCTGTAGCATAAGGGCCTGTTTCAGTTTTTGCAAATTATTCTTACTTGACACAGAGGCATGGTGGCTGAGTTGTCTAAAGCGTGCTTATATATCACAGTTTCTCTCAATTCCTGGGTTCAAATGCCACTCGAGATGTATTCCAGTATAAGTCTGACGGTTCACTTACTGAAGGTTGTGGTTTTCTCTAGTCAATCCAGTTTTCTCTATCATCCATAAACTGACCACCCTGATCAGGGATTTTTCAGGCCACTCACAGGGTCCGGTAAAGGGACCCATTCCCAATGCCAAAAAGCATGCAATTTTCCCAATTTTGTAGGTAAAAATTCCCAAATGATCCTGCTTTAAAAACTTAAGAAAAAGTGAAAAAACTATATTTTTGGTGTAGCTTGTATATCTTTATAATAACTTGTATTTATGCACATTTTGATTTATGCTCAATGAGGATCTGGTAGAATGGGAGCAACTCATGAAACAACTTTCTCAGATGTTTGTATTGAAGCCAGTCTATGAAAATATTGTGTTAATGTTTGAGTGATTTGGTACAAATGAGTGACTACCAGCATGTATCAAAATAGTAAATATTCCAGGCAAAATATTTGATGTGCTGACAATGTGCTGAAAATTTTTAAAGTTTAATGAAAAATTTTCCCAAAATGTCGATTTTGTCAATGATTTTCCCAATTTCATCCCAAGGTCCCTTTCCCAAAATGGCCAGAAAAATCCCTGCTGATATGAGCAACAGAATCTTGACTGGGGCAATAAACTTTATCACTCTACTCTACTCTACTCTTCTCTACTTACCTGAAAATATTTATGGATGGCCATTGTGGCAGCATTTCTAACCCTGAGTAAAGAACTTGTAAATTTGGTTTTTGGTTTCAAATGTAAAATACTTCTCAAGAAATCGTATGATTCATTCTCCTTGTAATGTAGGGGATATGCCTGCAAAGATAAATAGCAATTTTTAATAATGGAATAAGTAAACAGTCCCGTTAGCAGAATAGAAAGAAATAGATTGTGGCAGTTTTAATAGAATCCTGACAGCTAGTCTATTCTTATTATTAATACATTTGTATAGAAAGTTTTTTTTTCCAGTAAACTTTATGCATATGTTTTACTTTCAAAAGAACCTCGGTTGTTGACTGATCTTAAGCGTGGGATTAAGAATGATAGTGTCTCTTACTGCTTAGGTTGGAATTCTGCTCAGACAGATCCTACATTGAGAAAGTTTGTCAGTTTGCTTGCCAAATGTCAGAGTTTTTTTTCTAGGCACTCCAGTTTCTTCCAACCTCCCAGAACTGACAGCCTCAATATAAATGGAGGAGTCTTGATTAGGGCATAAAACACAATTACTCAACTCAACTCTACTTTCAATGGAAGCATTTTTCTCTTTTGTTAATGGTTAAAATAAAAGTAGCCGGCAATGTTTGCCATATTTTGTCAAAGTATTCAACCACGTAGGTCAGTTGTGGGATTCTATTGATACCACTGACTAAAGCTCACTTCATATATTTAAACATCTATAAATATTACAAGAGGGATATAACATAGTTGTTTTTTTTTATGAACATGCAGTCTTTACTAACAGGTTCAGATAAAACAGGTACCTAGGTTGAGATAAAAACTCAATTACCTAAAGTTCACAGGTAGGCTTTATACAAAAGCAGATTTAACTTTTCACAACATTCTTTTACTGACAATATGACAATATGTACATGTATTATTTAAAAAGGATATTACACAGTAGTGTTTCATATAAAACTTGCAAGTTGAAGAACTAAAAAGACCACATTATTGCGATACTTCATATATATATATATATATATATATATATATATATATATATATATATATATATATATATATATATATATATATATATCTTCTTCAAATGGCTGCAGTTTCACAATAATTCACTCAATCCAGTGTACACTCAACTCAAATTAGGGAATACATGTATTGCGAAGTCAATTTTAAGACATCACAAAGTAAAATTGAATAGCTAATGTTATATTTAAATTGTTTAGTATAGGTTTGGTGAACAAAACAAAACATTGTCTCATAAAACTTAAAATTTTAAAAATAATGATGAGAGAAAAAATGGGAATATTTGAGTTGAGTGTACACTCAAATTGAGTGAATGATTGTAAAAACTGGGCCTGGTGCTCTGCAATAAGGGGACAGAGTACTGACTGTGTAACCTAACAGTGGTTTTGTTTGCCTAAAATTACTACCGAATAAAGGTAGTTTCCCCTTGATAAATAAGACTAAAATTTCCCAATTTGACAACTAAAATTCCCCAAAAGGCAACAGTGACAACTTCAATTCCCCAAAAGGCAACAGTGACACACAATCAAATAGTTTAAGTTAAATCCAGTTGTCCAAAACTGTTTTGACAGACAAAAAATGTTAGATATTGTCAAAATATAAAATCTTTGCAATGAATTTCAAAATTCTGAGCATAATATGTGACATAAAAAGGGTCCAAATTTTCCCAATCTGAAAGGTAGAAGGTAGTTTTTAAAAAACCATAGCAAAATCACTGTCTAGTTCCAATATAATGTGACTGGGGGAGATGTATGCTTGTCTGTAACATAACGACTCGGTGAGCTAGCACCTAAAAAAAGTCGCCCTGAGTGCGAGCTAGTACAAGGGAGATCATTATTTACACTGGCACACTTCAGTCATGCATGAACTTGTTCTTTGATTTATTAATAGAGATTAATAACCCTACTCTCATTGTGGATAGCTGAAATATTGTTGATGTGATGTTAAACAACATTACAACCTCTAATCTACAGTCTGTCTAAACCAAACATCTTCTTGTCCAAAGGTTTTCCATTTTTTTTTCACAGTTTAACTTAGCAACCACTTGAAATTTAACAAGTTCAAACCTTAACTGATGTATAGGTCTGTCATTTTCGAGGACTTCAAAGCTAGCCAGACATAAGAATAAAGAGAACAAGTACCAGGATCTGTAGTGGACGTTGCTAATGGTCAAGATAAATGTTGATTTATCTAGATTTTTGTCTAGCACTTTGTAGACATTCATAAACAACAAGATGGCTGTAGAGTTCTATCTTTATTATCACGTCATACCTATGTCACATTGACATCATTCACAAATGAGTATTACATAATACACAAATCGGATATGAATCCGGATATTACAGGATCCACACTGGACCTCCCGCACTATAAGCTTGTTACCTACAAGTACCAGGTGAGTTACTCTAACTTCATCACATGAAATATATAAAAATTAAAAATAAAACAATGATAAATGTGTATCTTACCTTTGGGTCACATTTACCAACAATATCAATTTTTGATGCGACTAATTCTACACTCTGTCCTTTACTAGTGTTTGGCAGGACTTAGAACCAGGTTACCAGTTACTGATATACAGCTCCCATAAGTTACATCACTGAAATTTAATATAGTAACTTCTTATTAAAGAACACAAAAATAGGTTGTCACACACACACACACACACACACACAACACACACACACACACACACACACACACACACACACACACACACACATTTCAGTACATGTACTGTAACCTCTACTAGTGTGTCATAAATCAGTGTGGCTGACACATTAGCCATGGAATTGTCGTCAGATTTTAAGTAAGAAAAATTACCTGCATAGATCTTGATTGGCAAGCACCTGCAGATATTCTGGTGATGATCCATCACTTAAGTGCAGAAAGGTTACATCCTTATATTTTCTTATAGATTTCACCCATCCCTGAAAAGTTTTAAATTTGAAATAAAGTTTAAATATAGATATATGATACGCAATTGCCAAATTAAAAATTGTGGTACACGTCATATTAGTTAATATCTAGAGACAGTCACTGTGATACCCTTGACCCTGACTGCTGCTGTCCATATCTTCTCCTTAATCATAGACCCTAGTAACTTTACGCCCCCCACCCCCCCACCTTCTAGTTTCACATTTTGGGGCCTGGTAGCTAATGTTTGGGCATATCATTACTACTTTAAGTTAACCTTATCATGCTGCCCTTAATATTTGAAGTCTCACTATTAGTCATAAATGATTTATATATAATTTATAAGATACCATTCAAGTTTTCCCAATATATGTGCAAAAGGTGCCCAAAGAAAAGTAAGGATTTACGAAAACTATACACGATGATAAGTTATTACCTCTGCACATAAATGTTCTGCCCCTTTACTTAAATCTGAAGAAAGAATATTTGCTAAATTTTGCCTTAAAGACGAATATTTTGCAAAAGACACTGAACTAGCGCCTCGAAACCGTCTTAGTAACTGCTGCAACCTGAAACGTGTTATGGGCGCAGACATGTTTGAAAGCTGCAGTGAATAATTTATAGAAAAGTAGAAAATTCTTTCAACTAAAATATTCCGAAGGTCTTAACAAAAATTGGGTATGTTTGGAAAATATTATTATTGACTGAGTAATTTCTTTCTACTTTCTCAACTATTTTTATGAAAACGAAACAAGTGCGACCCTGTTATCACGAGTTCTCCATTTAAAGGTCAAGGTTGAAAAGTTTGTGTCAGGACTGATCAGCTGCATGCGAGAAAGTATTTATAAATCTGTCGGATAATATCCCATAAGTATGGGATGCTGCTTCTCAAACGAAGAAGAAAAGGATCCTTATGCTGTAAATATTTTTTTCACTTTTCGTTTTGGATTTGTTGAGACGAAGCTACCGCTAATTTATAATTACTACATTTTTTGGTTTACTTTTCTACACCCCCATCTCTTTGACTCATCTTCCTTATTAGTGTATATATCGATTTGTAACAACAGAGAAACTAATTACTGATCAGAAAAAAAAAACAGTTATGATAGTCTTAGAATTTAGCTTGCATTATGGTGTTGTCTGGGATAATTGTCATCGTAAACAAAATTTCATTTTGTAAATTATCGAGCGGTATCTGGTAAGGTTGTTCAATCTGACTTTTGTCAATAATTTTACTTTTAGATACCAGCTTGTCACACTTTTTTTGCAGTGTTTTATCTCTGAAATTTTAGTTCCAATTCTAGATTTGAAAAAAGGAGTAACAATAGGATTCATGTAATATACATATAGAGATCTAATGCAGAATAATCATTAGATATAACTAACAAAATTTATTTTAGATTTTGTAAATGTTGATTTTGGAACCAAAAAAAAGTTTGATTAACTTGTTACCAATAAACCATAAACCTTGTAGTTTTTACCTTTTTGCTTGTACTATTTTATGATTTGTCAGTTGTAATTTTAATGGTAAAACAATAGAGATTTTTCTGAACATTGTTGATTTTTACATATTTATTTAGAATTTATTGATTTACTGATTTGGATTTATACTCATTTTGTACCATAACCGTTTCTTACCATACATTTTATACCATATTAAAAACCATAACGTACCATGACCATTTTGTACCATAACCAGTTCGTATCATCTTGTTTGATCACTTCATACCATAGTGTACTGCTAACGTTAAGTATGGTTTTTCTTATGTTTAAACACTATGAAACCAATTCGTACCATGTTATTTTTCTAACATATACAATGTATATATTTTTCGTGAGTAAATGTTTAAATTTTGAAAAATTGGTGCATTGTTTACAATTTTACATACACACACATAAAATAATAAGTTGAAATTCGTTTCTTTTTATAATGACATTTCATAGTAATTTGTATAAAACAAACCTATTTGAAAACATTTGTTTTGCTTGTTATCTGCTTCAGACGGTGATCTGAAATTCTGACTATAGGTGCGCTGTGTTTCAGGTCTTAATTTGTAAGAAAACCAAGCATAAACATGTATATGAAACATCTTGAAAAAAGAAGACACTGCTTATTTTAAAACAAATTGCTATTTCTTTTTAACATTCTTAAATTGGGAAAAAAGAAAAAGAAAATAGATGGCGTTTCATTTAAATTGGAACATTTTCAGTAAAAGTTGCAAGAAAAATTGTTTAAAATTAGTTATTATTATTATTATTATTTACTTTATCGGTAATTTTTAAAAAAAATTTATTCATTTATTTATATTTTTTGAAGGTTCAAGTCATTAGTACGAAATGGTAGTATTGCTGCATGCATACTGTATGGTACGAAATGGTCATATTAGTATAATTACATGGTATGAACTTGGCCTGTTTTGGGTACGAAATGGTTATGGTACGAAACAACTAACTACGACTGATTTGTACATGTACAGTAACATTAATTTGATTATTTTTCAGAATGCAGAGCCAGATGAAAATACTCGTCTTTTGTCTGACCCAGTAAGCAATAGTGTACCAAGGACAGTAGTTGGGTATGTAAATTATTATTTTATTTCAAATAATTGTGTATAAAATATATAAGTGTTCCACAGTGGCCACACAGCTCTTTTATTTATGATCAGGAAGTGTTATAATAATTTTTCTTTCTCAACCAGAGTGCTAGTTTAGTTTTGAAACTTAGGTTTACATTTCTTTTGTTGATATGTCATAATGTAAAAGCTGTAAATCAAATGATATCTTAATTGTAAGTTCAATCCTATTGAATTTTGTGTTGTGTTTGTGGAATACCTTTTTAAAATATTATAGAATACATCTGTCAAACCCAGTAATATGATATTGACAGTTTTCAAATGTATTTGAAACTTACCGGTAGTTATGAAGAAAAATTAATTTAAGTTACTGAAGAGCATGATAGAGCTGTGATGACAATGTAGTGCAAGCATCAAGAGTACAAGATAATATATTGAATACACATTGTACTTGTATATATTTTACAGTGATAATTACTCATCATCACAGACACATCAGAATCAACAAAGAGGAGATGAACAATCAGCCTTAGCTAAAATTTTACATAAAACAGCAAGGTAATTTTTTTTATACATCAGTTTCACATTATTTGGGGCTTGTTGTCAAAGGCACAATTTACAAATCAAAGTATCTCATACTATATACATATTAATCCTACTTCAGAAAGCTCCTATTATTAAATTGTCAATTTGTTTGCCTTGAGTCATTGGTTTAGATCAGGCCTTTACAAACGCCGATTTTTGGCAAAAAACGCCGATTCAAACTTAAAAAAGCTGATTGAAAAATATCTGAACCGGCTTTTTTCCCCATAATAGTAAGACAAAATCTGATTAAAAATTCTTTAATGCCGGCTTGTTAACAATTTAAATTACTCAGGACAATGTCACAATTCACTGAACTTCCCTATTCACAGGTAATTACCTAATACCTTACAATTTAATTGATTACTAGTGGCTTCACTTGTTCACATCATTTCTACTAGTGGGACGGCCTTTGCCGATCGTTGGGAGGGGGTGGTATGATGTACCCTTTGCCTACCGCAAATAGACCTTACCGGTGTTTGTGGAGCCCTGGTTTAGATACACTTTCTTCAGAAATAGTCTAATAGTTTATTAAATCCAATTCCAAACAACCAACAAATTCCACATTGACAGTGTAAACTGTTTACACAAATAGGTAATTTAAAAGTTTATACTTTCCAAAATCGTTTAAACAGTAGCACAAATAATCATCTGAAAAAAAAATCACTACATTGTTTCCAGAATTTCCTGGACCAAGTCTGAAGGATTTAGGAGACCCCTGATACATATATATTCTACGAATGATATTCGTGATCCAGAGCTCAATGCTTACTACCCACTTGATTCTGGTATTTAAAAGTGTTTAATATTTACTAATGCTAAATGTAAAAATAGTTAACAGACAGACAATAAATGCTGGTTATTTTTACCCCTTTTGAAAACCTCACAAAACTGAAACTTGGGTCATGATTTAGAGTATAAATTTGTTTCAAACAATTTGGTAAACTTGTATAATATTTGATTTATTTTATTGTCCAGGAATGTGATAGATGTTGCAACCATAGATGCACAGACAGTAGAACAACATGAATATCATGATCGAGCTAGACAATACAGGTAACACATAGTTAATAAAACACATTGTTAATGATAGAACTAGACAATACAGGTAACACATAGCTAATGAAACACATTGTTAATGATAGAAATAGACAATACAGGTAACACATAGTTAATGAAACACATTGTTAATGATAGAAATAGACAATACAGGTAACACATAGCTAATGAAACACATTGTTAATGATAGAAATAGACAATACAGGTAACACATAGCTAATGAAACACATTGTTAATGATAGAACTAGACAATACAGGTAACACATAGTTAATGAAACACATTGTTAATGATAGAACTAGACAATACAGGTAACACATAGCTAATGAAACACATTGTTAATGATAGAACTAGACAATACAGGTAACACATAGTTAATGAAACACATTGTTAATGATAGAAATAGACAATACATGTAACACATAGCTAATGAAACACATTGTTAATGATAGAACTAGACAATACAGGTAACACATAGTTAATGATAGAACTAGACAATACAGGTAACACATCGTTAATGATAGAACTAGACAATACAGGTAACACATTGTTAATGATAGAACTAGACAATACAGGTAACACATTGTTAATGATAGAACTAGACAATACAGGTAACACATTGTTAATGATAGAACTAGACAATACAGGTAACACATCGTTAATGATAGAACTAGACAATACAGGTAACACATTGTTAATGATAGAACTAGACAATACAGGTAACACATTGTTAATGATAGAACTAGACAATACAGGTAACACATTGTTAATGATAGAACTAGACAATACAGGTAACACATTGTTAATGATAGAACTAGACAATACAGGTAACACATCGTTAATGATAGAACTAGACAATACAGGTAACACATTGTTAATGATAGAACTAGACAATACAGGTAACACATTGTTAATGATAGAACTAGACAATACAGGTAACACATCGTTAATGATAGAACTAGACAATACAGGTAACACATTGTTAATGAAAGAGCGACAATACACATTACACATAGCTTATGATAGATCTATTCAAAATAGCTATTGATAGACAACACAGCTGATTGTATAGATGTTGCAACATAGATAGAGGCACATGCTATAGAACAAATGAATATCATGATAGATGCAGACAATACAGACAAAACATAACCAATGATAAAATTAGTCAATACACTGTAGTTATTACACAATGGGTGATAATAAAGGTAGTTATGTTTTTTATATGAATTTTAATTTTTAATTAATTTCAATATTACAGGGAACATATCATTTCAGGTTCCATGTTTAACAAATATAAAAACCTCAGATTATACTTGAGCTCTGTACATCTTGTCATTGACCATGTACTTATTTTTATGTTTCAGTAATAGATTAACAATGGTATTTAGTGGACCAGGGAGGTCCAAGAATTATCGTCCTTCATTACCAAATGGTGTATCAGCTCCACAAATAGTTTTATCTTCACAGCCTATTTCTTTATCAGATATACAAATGGTAAGATTTATTTATTTATTAGTCCACTACTGGCGAAAGCTGAAGGCGACTTTAGGTTTGCGCTCTGTCCGTCCATCCATCCGTCTGTCACGCCTCGGTTTTCCACACTTATTTTCTAAAATCTTTTAAATAATGAACTGATTTTTGGTATATGAGTCTACCATGATGAGTTTACATTTCGTTTCGATCTACTAATTTTTTCTGGAGTTATGGCCCTTTGATCTTTGAAAATTCACAGAAATTTTAGTTTTCCGCACTTTTTTTCTACACGCTTGCAGAAATGGAACTAATGTTTGGTATGTGACTCTACCATGATGAGTTACAGATCAAGTTTATGTTTCCTTTCCATCTGCTAAGTTTTACGTGAGTTATGGCCCTTTGAACTTTGAAAATTCACTGAAATTTCAGTTTTCGCTCTTTTTTTCAATACGCTTGCAGTTAATAAATTGTTTTTTGGTATGCAGGTCAACCATGATGAGTTACAGATCAAGTTTACGTTTCGTTTCATTCCACTAGTTTTTATAGGAGTTATGACCCTTTGAACTTTGAAAATTCAATGAAATTTCAGTTTTTTGCACTTTTTTCTACATGCTTGCAGATAATGAATTGTAATTTTGGTATATGAGTCTACCATGATGAGTTACAGATCAAGTTTATGTTTTTGTTTCTGTCTGCTAATTAGTGCCCCCTCCACAGGCGATCGCTCTTTAGTAATCGGTCTGTCCATGCGTCCATAACAGAATCAATTTTCCGCAAGTATGCGAGTCAAGTATGATGACTTACAAGTTAAGTTTACGTTTCATTCTGTGTTGCCAATTTTTGACCAAGTTATGACCCTTGGACTTTGAAAATTTCCTGTTGACTGTACATTTTACCTAAAACTTTGGGATAAGTGAAATATGCGACCGGTAGGGGACTATGTATTGTTTTGCAATACTCTCAGAATGCTTGTTTCTTTTTATTATTATTATTTTATTTTATTTTATTTTTTTTACTTCAAATTTTTTCTTTCTTTATTGAACCTTCTTATATATGGTATAATTTTAAGTTTATTTGTTTTTTAATATATGTACAAGTCTTTAAGATTCAAAATAAACACGTATTTTTATTTATTTTTTTTTTCTTTCTTTAAATAAAAAATAGAAGATTTCTGTTGAAATATGTTTATTTTTTCTTTTACTTGTATCTTTAGATAACCACAGCGGCGGAAAAAGCATCAAAAGCATACAAAGAAGTAAAAGTACATCATAAAGAGGACTTAGTTGTTCCTTTTGGGGTTCCCTGAGACTTTACTGTACATTTAGATTAATAATATTGAATTTCATTTTGTGAAGGCCATTCCATTCATATTTACTTTCGGGGAGAGCAGGATATAAAGTGGAACAATCCTTTATTATTTTTATTTATTTTGAAGTAATTAGATAATTACTAGGTTAATTTCAAATTTGACCACAGTTTTTATATGTGATCAATTGATAATTAGAGAAATATGAATCAAAATGGAAAAACCCATGGAAACAGAACCCTGAGGAATTCTGCCTACCAGTTAACTGAACAAATATTGTAGAATATAACATTTATAATAAAAACTGTAAAATTAAAAACCTGTTTAATCTTGACAAAGCATTTTGTCGGCAAGTTTCAAGTTTTGACAAGCTTCACTGTACTTAGCATAGAACTTCAAAATTACGAGCTGATATCACTAGTTGTTTAAGACCTTGTTCAATGTTTTGTAATACAGTGCCATACTTTTGAATATTTTTTCATGAAATTAGATTATTCCATTTAGTATGAATACCTAATATTAGTGAGACACAATTACAAGTACGAGTGGATACAAGTAGTCCCAAATTTTCTAAATACAAAGTTTTACATAAATTGCAAAACCCAATATTATTGTACTGTATACAGTAACACCTGTATATTAGGACCACTCGAGGGACTTATGATGTATAGACTTGTAAGTTAGATGGTCTTTATGTAGGGAGATTCCTTTGTGATTAGTGGACCTTCAATTTGATTTTTTAGAATGCTGGTCTTCATAAGGAGGTGGTCACTATATCAGGTTTCTCTATACATATACATAGTATATTGCTAATTTAAGAAACCTGGTGTAGATTATAATTTTATTTACTGTTTCTTTAATTCATGATAAATTTCAAATACTTTTAATTTATTTCTTTTGAAAAATTAAGATTTCAAAGGCTAAGCACAGTTCATATTTTGGGATAAATTGGATCATTTTCAAATTTGAAACATTTTTTTTTTTTTTCTGAAAAATTTCTGTAAACAGTTTTTGTTTTTCAAAATACAAAACAATAACAATGTAACCATAGCAACCTCTGCTTTAGTTATTTGTTAGTTCACCTAAAGTCATGAAATTGACATTAAATACTATATAGTTAATTCACTCCTGTATCAGGTAACAAAGAGAAATTTTACAAACTAACTTACGTACATGTACATTTAAATCCCTATAAATGAAAATCAAAGCTTCATTATTTTTTTTTTTATCATAAGAACCCTCCCCAATGTAAGTAAATCTATATGTTGTAGCCTGGCTGTATATATATATGTAAATAAATCATAATGCATTTGCATCATTTTAAAGGAGCCTCATGCATGTCATGGGTGTGTGATAAATCACAGGATGACAAGGAGAATGATATTGCTTTTATTTAAAAATATTATGTATTCTGCTCAATATATATTATTTTATGGTTTGCTTTGAGGTAACGTTGCATTGATGTACCAGTACTTGATACTGATATACTAACCATACATTCAATACACCAAGAGACATTACTTGTCTCTCTTATAATTTTTCGTTTCAAGTTGTAAGCTCTCTTTTCTAGTTATGAGTTTAATGCAGCCATTTTATATAGTGATAAATGTTATGTGGTTTCTGTTTAAAATAATATTCTCACATACACTTATTTGTTGACATTTAAATTAGTTATCCATGAAAACTGGAACACCAGGATAAAATTATAAAGCAAAAAAATGTATAAAGCAAAAAAAAAAAGTGAAAGTGGGGGGTACGAACAATTGACAAATATGTTTGACAGTTAATCAGGTGTGTGTTAAATTTCTGAATCTTGTATCATAATTTGATCAATTTCATTACTGATTCTATTCACTTCCATTTATATTCAATATTAATTAATGCATGGTCCTTTTTGTTAAGTATGTGTATTATGTATCATAATTTATAAATTAAATGGTATACACACAGTGTACAGTTGTATATTATCACTTGGTTAAAATGGTTTGGTTTCTTTTAAACATAAGTTAAAAGAAGTTTTTAGAATCAGTGTGTTTGATTGCCTTGCCTAAGGTCAAATAAGTAACTGGTTTCAGTTTATTGAACTTTAAATGTATTTTTATTTACATGTATAACTCATAAAGTTTATATTTCAAGTCACATGTGTGATATATTAAAGAAAAGATGCCTGTGTCCAATATGATAAAGTTGGGTCTATTGTCAGATTAGTAGTTATTTTAAAGATAAATGTGAGAGAAATATTGTTATTATGTATATAGAAGATTTTGCGATTGTTCGAGCCAGATAAAAAATACTGTGTTTTATGGTGTGTGTGTGTGTGTGATATTAAATTGAAAATGTATTTAAAAATTGCAATTATTTTTCTTATGTCCACAATTTATGGTATTAGTTACAATTTTTTATCAGTACATGAAAATACACTTTTTATTGATTTTATTTTTTGACTTTACTTTTCTTTTTTTTTTTTTTTTTTTTTACAATTTTTTTAGTTGACAACAAAAATTCAGTTTCAAACTTGTTACTTACTATATTAGTGGTTAAATACTTAAGAGATTTTTTTTTGGAACACATCTTTGGTGAGGTATTTTTTAGAAGATGTAATTTTAGCATTTTTTACTTATAAGAAGATATTAACATGTAGTAAAGTTAAGTACATTTTCATTGTGTGGGACAAAAAAAAAGTTCTAACAATACTACGATTGCACCATGACTTGTAGATAAAGTGCTTACCATTATAACCAAACCCGACTTATACATTTATAGTACATTTGATTTGCCTAAAAATACAGACTTTAAAAGGGAAAAAAGAGGCAACACTGTATATTAATAGCTAGTATCAGGACTGCTTGATTTTTACAAGATTCTTGTATTGTTGCATTAAGTGATTAGAATACTCAAATTTCCTTTAGATTAATTTATTTTAAAAATATTATTTGTAAGAATACATTTGGCATCAAACACACTGAGAAATTGGCTCAGTATAAAAGATCAGAATTAAGTAAGTATTGTTTGTGCTTTAAAAAGCTTTATAAATGTAAAGGAATCGTGGCGGAATGAATGAACAATGTTAAAGTGTTAGTACATAAGAGCATGGGTGATACATAATGATTCTGTTGAAATTAATTTGATAATAAGTAAAGCTTATTATACAAATTTTGTTAAAGTCTTATTATTTGTACACTTTTGTTTACTAACAGTATGTTAAAAACTCATATAATTGTTTGTTTGTATACCGTGTATATATATATATATGTTGCTGGTCACACGAAGATTACTTTTAGATATGTGGCCAAACAAAAGTTCCAAAATGGCCAACATTTTCAATATGCCCAACAAAATCACAGAAATTAATTTTCATTCAAGGTACCAGAAACCTCAAGAATACAATCTTGTTGTGATGAACCCAAAATGCCTAGAAGCTTGAAATTTCTGTAAAGCTTTATTTCAAATAGACAAACTTGAAGCTATGAAAAATGTAAGTGAAATAATTTAACAAATGTTCTGGGGTTGACCTGATAAAAGTTAAAATTAATCTGAAATTTACTCCTATGTAGCATCTCTGACTTGTGGTGTCTCAATAGAAGGTAACTGATCATAAATTAAATTCAAACTTTGGTAATTAATACATGTATCACTATATTACTTCACATGTCTGTATTATGTGATGTCTCCATGCAAGTTATTCGTAGCAATGGCGTTTTATGCCGAATCCAAGTTAATTCACTTATATGGAAGCATTGAGTTTTTGGATGGTGGAGTAAACTGACCTTTGGCAAATAAACGGATAAACTCTCTCACACTGGTATTTGCCCGATTGCGATTCAAACTTTGTTGACGAAAGGTAGTGTGATCTGCATGCGTGTGTGCTTTAGACCACTCGGTTACTATCTTTAACATTTTCTCCCAAACTTCTCACTTGAACTTAAGTGACAATACTCATGGCTTGATTGAAGAATAATGCATCAATACTTCACTCTTATCAATCTCAGGGTCTTTCGGATGAAACCTTAAAAACCGATACCCCATGTCACGGCAGGCGTGGCATGTTAAAGAACAATAACTGCACATTGTCCTAAGCGCACGGCAAAGTTCAAAATTTCTCTGCCACTTCACCTATAGCTGATGACGTATCGATATAAATGAATTATTCTTGACTTTGATGAAATAAATCAATCTTACCAAAACACACAACACGTATCAAATTCAATATATCATGATGTAACGATTCATTCTTTAGACAAGGGTTTTAAAAAATAATAATTAAAACTTCCCGGGATATTTATAAAAAGTGCATGCTAAAAAATTGATCGTCGTGAAAACGGAGATAATTGTTTTACGTTTTTAGCTCACCTGACCAAAAGGTCATGTGAGCTTATGGCATAGAGCGGCATGTGTATGTGCGTGCGTGCATGTGTGCGTGAGTGCGTGTGTGTGTGTGCGTCGTTGACACATGTTTTCGACTTCTCCTCCAAAACTGCCTGACAGATTTCAATGATACTTGGTCAGAAGCATATATGGGCTGGTGCAATTCAGATTTGTTCATGGCGTTGCCATGGCTACCAAAACTAGGT
Source organism: Tegillarca granosa (assembly GCA_029721355.1). Classification (NCBI taxonomy): domain Eukaryota; kingdom Metazoa; phylum Mollusca; class Bivalvia; order Arcoida; family Arcidae; genus Tegillarca; species Tegillarca granosa. The sequence continues at coordinate 18,219,402 of CM056604.1, forward strand.
CAAGGTAACCTAGGGATTCAAAAATCTTTAAAAATTTTCTTCTCTGAAACCGATGATGGGAGAAAAAATCTGATGTGATATTTGGATTCTCTAGGGTCTTAAGCCTATAGTTTGTTCATTTCGTGAAATTTGGTCAAAAAATGGGTTATGCTTTTTGTGTTTAATTTAAAAAATTTCGTAAAATGGCTTCAAATTGTTATAACTTGACTATTTGAACAGATAATGACATGGGGTTTTCAGTTTTAACTTTTTCTTGAAATGACCTTTAAAATAGGGTCAAGGTCACAAATCAAGGTCGTGACCTAATTAGTGATTTTTGCAGTTTTAGGCAATTTTCTTGCAAATATTAAGAGATATATGAATTCAAACCATTGTTCAAATGTTCCCCATGACAAAATTTAAAAAAGGTACCAAGTTTCGTAACTATATGATAATCCATGTAGGAGTTGTTACCCCTGAAATATTATTTAAAATGGCTTATAAATACTAAAATTGTGCATTAGCTTGAAAACTATAAGCTTTTTGTATAGGCATGTAAATAAGAATATTGTAGGTATTGATATGACAGTCATTGTGATATATGGTTCAAGGTCATATGTTCAAAGGTCAAGGTCATAGCTGCATATGTGTACTGAAACTGTGAATTATCTTGAAAACTATTAACTTTTTGTATAAGCATGTATATTAGAATATTGTAGGTATTAATATGACGACCATTTTGATAAATGGTTCAGGGTCATATGTTCAAAGGTCAAGGGCATAGCTTCATAAGTGTACTGAAACTAAATTATCTTGGAAACTATTACTTTTTCATGTTTTTGTATAAACATGTTTATTAGAATATTGAAGGTATGGATATGACGATCATTTTGATATATGGTTCAAGGTCATATGTTCAAAGGTCAAGGCCATAGCTGCATAAGTGTACTGAAATTGTTAATTATCTTGAAAACTATGAATTTTTTGTATAGGCATATATTAGAATATTGTAGGTGTTGATATTACAAACATTTTGATAAAAGGTTCAAGTTCATATGTTCAAAGATCAAAGTCATGGCTGCATAACCATATGGTTAATGATTTGGAAATTATTCATTGTACTATAGTTAAATCATTACTGACTAGACATTTCTGATTAATTATTGCAGGATTTTCCAAAATTGAGTAATTTTATGAACTTTTTGTAATTAAAGCTGCATTAAGTTTACCAAATTTCTGAATTTTTTTTGATTTTCTAAAAATATATTTTTTTAAAAGTAGATATCTTCTAACCACGATCCGTGATATTCATTTTCTAAAATTTCATTTCTTTTAGCTGTAAATAAGCGGAATCCTCTGACCGGTTGGTCAGTGTTCTACGATGGTAATTATGAGCTTGGAGCATGCGCACAGATGTACGGAAAAGCCTAGAATCGAAAGTGAAACATGACAGATTGCATTAATTGTCCTTCATTAATATCCAGATGTATTTGAAATGGTGTTATTTTTCCCTAACTAAGTCACAAATGACAAATTCAACGAAGTTCTGTGTTTAATTTATCGTATTTCAACATTTTGAAAGTTGTGTTTAAATGACCCGGGTTTTGATGACGTAACCATGTTCTAATATTAGATCCCAAATGCTGCATCTCGCTGGGTAAATACTGTAATTTCTGTAATTATTCGAGCTTTTATCGTTGAACCAAATGTAACATTGTTCATTAGGAACATCATTAATTATATTAGCACCGTTTTAATTTTTTTTTTTGGAAAACTTAATGCAGCTTTAAGTTCTTTATAAGTTTTTGGACATTTCCTCAGGTGAGCGTTAAGGCCCATTGGCCTCTTGTAATAGGTTACGGTTCTGGTCTTTAATACATTTTCTGAACCTTCTTTCTATAATACTTTTAGTTGCTTTGATATGAAAACTTATCCTATTGAATTATCAGCTGAAATTTTAGGTGATGTAGATGATATTTGTTTTTTAAAGATGCCTTACAAAACTGATGTATAATGAATGGTCCAAGAATACCAAGAAATTACAGAATAATATTTCGTAATAGCCATAACACACAGTGTCACTACCATTAGTACACACAGACATAATGTGTTGATCAAAACTTAAAAGACATGCTACTCAAGCATATCTCTGGACATAGGAATCAGGTAGCTTAATGGAATAAAATTGTGCAAGTTTTTGCACATTTTCGATGGACAACATATATAAAACCATAGTATTATTAACACATAAGTGTATATATATATATATATATATATATATATATATATATATATATATATATATATATATATATATATATATATATATATATGACATACTTATGATAGGAGACGGAGGTAACATTAAGAAAACGTATGTCAATTTCTTTTTTAGTTCCAGAACATGTACAGACCTTTGACACAAATATAAGGCTGTTATGCATAATTTTTGACGTTCTTTCTGAATTTCTTTGTTAAATAAACTTTTATATCTGAAATAAATCCCAGACCGATTTTGATTAATACTTCATTGTTACTTTTTTTAAAATTACTGTTCTCTTTTGAAATATAAAAAATGGATATAAAAATGGAAGAAACAGTTAAGCTCCCTACAATGAAAATGTATCTAAATCGATCAAGAGATAAAGTCGGGAAAATCGTTAAACTTTTTTTTTTACAAAATCACGTGATCATAGTTGTCTTTATTCTTTTTCCCAACGTCTTTGCTTGCCTCAACGCAACAATTAGTCCGTATTTCCTCTGACCCTATACACTTCATGTCTAATGGCTGTGTGTAGGGTAAGAACAATTTCTATATCAAAACCCTGGGATTTTCCGATATCAACTGGTGTCGGTAGGGGCGCCGCCTCATTTCGCTAAGAATGGAAATATTAGTGGAACTGTAGAAAAGTTACAAAGCTCAAGGGATAAGACAATGATTTAATTGTCTTCCAAAATATTAAAACATTTCAAGATGTCATAGCCGCTGGTTAGAGATCCAGACCAGTTTCTTCTGTGTTGATGTTTGCCGACATCCTCCATTTTCAAAACAAGACTTATTGGCATCTCTAAACTGACATTTAAATATTTGGAAGATTAATCTCTCATCTGTCGGTCGAAGTTGGTAATTTTTTTACACTTTCACTAATATTTTCAGTCTGAAGCGAAAAAAGACGACGCCCTTCCGACACCAGTTGGTATCGGAAAATCCTGGGCTTTTGATATAGAAATTGTTCTGACCATACATAAAACCGTAGGACATAACAGTGTGTTAGGGTAATAGGAAATTCGGACGACGCAACAATAAATATGCAAAAAATGCGGTCAATGAACATAACAAAAACATTTTTAGACCATTGACAATTAAACTCGTAGCTTAAGGCCATTACGGGACACTTTAAAAAGTGTGGCCCTGAATAATATTATTGCTATTCTAAATCACGTAATTCTAATAATTAATAAGAACGACAAATATTGTTTTTTCTTTCAAAAAGTTTAATCAAACATTTAAATTCTCAAAATCAAATTTAAAACATAAACATTTTTAAATCACTCGAGATGATAATTATTATATTGATCAACCTTTCACTAGGTTGTTCTGAGCTTGCTGAAGAAAAGGGGTCCAGACGTAGTTATGGCAGTCACATGCCTGTGGAACCAACGAGTGACAACTTTCCACTGAAATTTGTGTGGAGGCTTGATATTGTAACACACAACAACAAATCGATGACGAGTCCATCCGCAGGGTAAACATCTTGTAAAGACAAATGCATTGAACGTTTTTTGACAACAACTTTTCCTGTAAAGTATAAACAGAGGCTTATTTTACCATAAGATGATAATAATAATAATAATAATAATATCGTCTTATTGCTTAGAAACTGCAAATTATAGTCTGTTGCAATATACGAAACAGACAATAAATAAATTAATTAATTAATAAACTTCAGTTCATATTATTCAAGCCCATCTTTCTCAGCTCTCAGCAACTTTCTAATAAATGAGCTTAGTTGGTGTAAAAGAGAATCGGTAGTGAAGATCCTTACCAATTTAGAAGAATTAGTAAATAAGGATTGTGTTTAATTTTAATCAACATTTGTATTAAAATGCATCAATTAAAAAGCATTGACTAAGAGGTAATGGAGAACTACTGTATTTTGTAATCAAATAAAAGTTTTTTACTTTTGGTGACCTAAATTCAAAGTCCACAGGTAGTTATATGATTTGTAAAATAAAACAGCAAATATCTTCTGTGGAGGAATATAAATTGAAGGTCACAAGAGGGAGAGGATTGAAGCAATGGTGTTTTACGCCCTAATCACCGAGAATCGTTTGCATATATCAAGTTGGTAAATTCTTGGGGTAATTGGAGGGAGAAACCAAACATCGGCATGCGAGCTGACAAACTTTCTCTCACTAGGGTCTATCAAAGTGGGATTCGAACGGTAAGAGACACTGTAATCCGTAAACGCACGCTTTATGCCACTCCAAGGTCAACAAAAGATGTCAATTATGAAAGTCTATAGGTTGCAAACACCATGTTTTCCTTTTAGATTATCTTAAAAACATTAGCTATACAATGTTTTAAAAAATTAAAATATTTCACCAAAATAATTTAGTTTACTTACGTCAAACATATGGCATATGTGACAGGTTGAATCCAGGGTTGAATTACTTTACATATTCTGGTGAAAGGTTTTTCCCAGTAGTAATGCAATGTGTAACGTTTTTCTGGACAAGTATCATACCTTTTCCACTTCTTTAACCTTTAAGGAAATCATATATATATATATATATATATATATATATATATATATATATATATATATATATATATATATATCATCATAAAAGTCTAGAAAGATTGCACTTTGGAAAGAAAATAAAACTAATCATTTTAATTAAAGGTGGATAGAAAGGGCTTTCTGGATAACATCAGTTTCATTAAAGATCGTTTACAAGGATATCAATTCGACTCAATTTTTAAAATTTCATTTTCATACAAGTAAAAATTTAATTTTTGATCAGGTACACTTATAGAATCTTTTGGGGAAATAAGAAAGAAAAAAACATGCACACAATAATGGGAATTACAATATAAGTAATAAACAGCTGCGCCTGGAGCATATGATACGCCCGTCAGTTATTTAAACTTCTATTTTAATGTCTAAAACAACTTGACATTTAGCTGAAACATATTTTTTTACAACAAAAGTAGCAAATTTATTTCTCAATGTTT